>JAULBS010074426.1:0-36088 GCA_032355785.1 Symmetromphalus regularis
TCTTACAGTGTGTAAAGCGGTTTTGCGGTTCATACTTCCATGAACCTCAAACATTATCAAGTTCAATTCTTAAATAATAGAATTTGAAACCTATTGGCTTGACTGTGTGTACATTGTACAACAATACAATTTAAAACCTATTGGTTTGACTGTATGTACATGGTACAATAATTCAAGTTTACACCTATAACTCTTTTCCATACTGCAAAACCATATTTTGTTAACTTTTACCGTTAGGGAACTAATTAATAAAGGCATGTTTGACAGCATTCAGATATGGGTATTATTTGACGCTCAATCACCTATTCGTGTTTTTCTTATAATTATGTGAATGAAAGTTATACAGTTCAAAATGAATTTTATCTCAAGATCTTGATCATTATCGGTGACTTGACAATAGTGCGTCTTATTTGTTTTAGGCTTAAACTCATATTTAGTTTTTGTTGTCTAACAATTTCACCTATAATGCTTGTAATACAGTTCAACTTCAATTAGAAAAGTTTTATTATAAACGAAAGGAATGCCTCATTATAAATGAAAAGAACATATTATTATAAATAAACAGAACATATTATTACAAATGAAAGGAACGTATTATTATAAATTAAAGGAATGTATTATTATAAATGAAAGGAACATATTATTATAAATGAAAGGAACGTATTATTACAAATGAAAGGAACGTATGTTCAACATTCCAACAGTTTGTTCAGTGCCTATTAGGAGCAAGTAAAAGTTATATTTGAAAAATGGTATAAAAACAAATATCTCTGCACCGTGATTTTTTATTTTAAGGACAATTTATATATATGCTTTGAAGCTTGCATTCTTTCTAATTCCATTCTCCTAAATCATCTGGGTTTTATAAAATTTACTTTGCATAATGCATGCGTTTATAGAAATGGGCACAACTCGTGTAAAAAATGGAATTTGAGCCTACATTCGTCATCGTTTATAATACTGTAATACAGTTTGACATGTGTTTGGTTGACAAACGTATCTAATCGCAGCTACTGACAATCTGACAATATCATATCATATAAGTAAGATCAGAATGAAACTAAGACAGATATAAGAGATTAAGCTATCGGACTCGTGGCTGGTAGGTACAGGGATCGAATCTTAGTAGACGCATTGAATTTTTAACCTCAGTATCGGCTTCAACCCAGAGTGAGTGCTCCGCAAGGCTCGGTGGGTAGGTGTATACCACTTACAGCGACCAGTGGTCCGCAACTGCTTTATCAAATATACCTTGCTATTTATCGATAGAGTAGCCACATTAGTGTGGTGGCAGCGGGTTTCGTTTCACTTTCTTACACTAACTTCTATCCTAGACAGCACAGGAAGTGAGTTGTGTGCCCAATACAGCGTGTTTGAACCTTAATTGGATATAAACATGAAAATATATACAATCAACCAACAATGTCAGATTTCTTTAAAATTGCATTAGTGTTATTGACTCACTGCACGGAATCATCCTGCTGTTTCTTTCCAGACAGTTACAAAATAATTATCGTGGGACAAAATAATTATTGCAAGTCCATGATTTATTCATTATTGTCATCTGTTTCAGATGATAAGTATGTTATGCCGATTTACACAATATAATTTGTGTAATTACCGTTTTGCTAGGGTACTGAGTTCGACAATATCTCAATAGTTGAAGTCACTGCATGCTTTTCACAAAGGGCGCAAATTTTATATTGGTGTTTTTGAGTGTCACCTAAAGAAAACATGTTTTGCTAGTTTGCCACTTGCGCATTGAAATGTATGTAGGGATCTTTCTAACTACTTTTAATATTTCTATAAATGTCTTTCAGTAATTTTAAGATTACGGGAATATGGATTTTTAACTCTTTTACCCTCTGGTTGAAACCCTATGACATTCATACATTGTTTAAATCAGTTCCAAGTCTCAATCTGTCGATGAACCTTAACAATATAATATGGGAATAATAATAATCGCCAAGAGACGGACAGCCCGTGTTAAATTCGTGTGATCTATGCTATATTTTATTTATAGATGACACTTGTAATACCTTGCTATGAGATTGATTCAGTTGTTGGACTGCCTGGTGTTTCAGAAACAATTCCGATCCACTTTTCTTACACGATATCAAATTACGTTAGTTCTACGAACATACATTCTTTCGTTCTTATTACAACCAGGTTACTTATGAAATGGCGTAACTGTTACTCAAGATCAGAATTCCAGTTGGCAAATGTTATGACTGTAGTGTAGTTATTTAACTCAGTAAGTTATCAGCATACCAAATCGTCTAAAATATCAAGGGACATTGAGATATGAATTGTGCGATGCTGTGTAACACTCTACACAACCCGATCTGTCAGGATTAAGTTCAAGACGTGGTGATGCGTTAGGCTATCACAACTTACAGAATTGTTAATTATTGTGCTCTCTCTGTCTTTCTACTACAATCGCACCTGTAGCAGAAGAATGTGTTGATTAGGTAAAGTTTTCTTTGCATATATAAAAAAAAAAAAAAAAAAAAAAAGGCCATACCTTTAAATACTTAAATAAGTGAGCTAGTCTAAGAATCGATTATTGCATCAATTATATTGTGAACGGTAGCAACATACATAATTTCTTACTGTTTTTTTTAATTTTAGTGTATGTTCGAGGATAATGCATCGTGAGAACAGTTAATTGTTGGTTACACATTTAATTTAATATACTGCACGTTTTTGTATGATTTATTTAATATTACTCACTAAATGACGCCCAGAAACCGATTGTTATTTTTTGTGTTTGGGTGTTGTTAAACGTTTTCCATATAATTATATTCTTATGGTACTGGAAACACTGACCGCGCTTTTCTGACATGTACCATTTATGTTTCATTTAAACTCAATTTTCAATTATTACAGACACAAAATAAACAGAAACATATTCAGTATACCAAAACGGATATTCTAAGAAAGACATATCTTTTTTTATGTTAAAAGGACTTTAATAATAAAATATATACTTTTCAGTCTCTACTGTATCCAGTCAATCTAGGAAAAAAAAGTCACAGGAAAAAGTCACAGAAAAAAGTCACAGGAAAAAGTCATAGAAAAGAAAGTCACAAATCAAAATATAATAAAATATATATTGTAATAAAACATTCCATGTTGTATTTAATGCAAAACAATGATTAAATAGAGGATATTAAACGAGTTGTCATTTATTATCAAATTTTAGTCCCGAATGAAATACATTTTCTTTGTTACGGAGCTTTAGCTCGTGACAAAGGAAAATTATTTCACGAGGTACATAAATTTGATAATAAATGGTAACGAGTTTAATATTCTATTTATTATCCCAGTCAAATGCTATTGATTTTCCCTAAAATACTTTAGTTGCCCTGTCTTTTTGAAACACACCATAATGAAATATCACACAGACTGTGCACATAGCAACGTTAGTGTGTTCATCCGCCTTTAAAAATAGTTACTATTTAATATATTTTTTTCACGATTTAATATTATTTTTTAACAATGTATTTTAAATAGCAATTTATGTTTACAACGACGAGGTTTTACGATTCACTGCGTTGCTATAGGAAAATAGTTCGTGAAGTGTATGAATGTTAAGACCAATGTTATTACCATCAGTTTTAGTACGAGAACTTTCATTGGATAAACAGAACAAAACTACCCAATAAAATTAACGGTTAAGCCAATGTATATTAATGCTCATTGAGACATGAAAAATAATTCCCAGTTATGAGTGCCCGCTGGGTTAATAAAATTATATAAAGAAAGAGGCTTCACAAGATTAGAGTGGGTAACGTCATTTCTTGTGTATAGAGTTTTGACGGGTACAGTTTAGTTGTTATAGTGGATTAAAGAAAGTGATCTCATGTTGTGTAGGGTCTGTGACTGCTCATGCTTAGTGATTAGGGTGGGTATAATGTCATTTCTTGTGTTTAGAGTTTTGACGGGTACAGTTTAGTAGTTATAGTGGATTAAAGAAAGTGACCTCATGTTGTGTAGGGTCTGTGACTGCTCATGCTTAGTGATTAGGGTGGGTATAATGTCATTTCTTGTGTATAGAGTTTTGACGGGTACAGTTTAGTAGTTATAGTGGGTTAAAGAAAGTGACCTCATGTTGTGTAGGGTCTGTGACTACTCATGCTTAGTGATTGGGGTGGGCTTGTAGAAAAGAGAAGATGGCTTCTTGTTCAGATAAAATGTCCTAGGTTAAATTGAGTTTCACTGTATTCCCAGTATCTCTTTACCATCACCTATCTCTATTGTCTCAATTGAAATTATTCACAATAATATCAAAATCTGCTATGAGGGTTTGCTTAATATTTACAGTCAACTTTATAAAGCACAGAAATGAAATAAAATATATATGACTTTTAATTATTATGTGATAAAACACTTATTAAACAAATGTGTTTAATCTTTGCTTCTACGTTCTTAAAATAGAATTATACTTATTTGTTTATTACCATGTATATATATATATATATATATATATATATATATATTGTTTCATTTTTAATACTTAGAAGCAAATATCAAACACACACACACACTTTTTATTATCATGTGATTAAGAAAAACCTCAACTGTGTATGGTCTTTGCTTACATGTTGTTGTTTTGTTTGTTTTTTTAAATGTAAATTTGACTTTTTTTCAACAACTGTTGAATTTGCTGATTAGATTTGTTATTCATTATGATTTTTTAAAACATATATATAAATTTTATGATATTTTACTGTGGGTAGGTGCTGTCACTTACACTGACCAATGGTTTACATTTGACTCTGTTTTTTTGGTAACGGCTTTTAATTATGTTAGTTACCCAAACTAGAAATATACATATCTTACGTTCTGATTATAGATATTACTAGGTTGTTGCTTATACACATATGATAGGTTCGGGGTGGGGGGACGGGGGGAGCCAGTTGGCAAAAGTGGATCATTGGACCTTTGGTAAAGAATATTAATAATGTAAACAGAGTCAAGGGGATCCTAAGTACATTATATACACTACATTTACATTTATATACCCATAAATAAATCATATATATTTAGTACTGATTACAAAAATACTTAATGAGCAGTTTGAAATGGGGCCTATATTTCCCGTCTGGCCTGGTCCTATTGCTAGCTTTACACGGCACTGCGTAGGTTCACCACCAGCCTTCCAGTGTGACGTATAACCTACATAGGTAGTTATTATTCATGTTATTCAATTTAATTTAGTTGTAAAGGAACTCTCACTTAGTCTTACTGGAATAGAAACCGTCGTTTAAGCGTAGAAAGGTTGAAAATCCTGAATGTAAAAGAAGAGATGCACATGTTCTGGAATTCGTTAGCCAGTATGTCGACGCGTTTGCTTTGCATCACCAGAGATTTTCAGCTATTGAAAGGTAACCATAGAACACGAATGACCAATCAGTATTCAGTAGGTGGTTAGCAATATTCAGTGTAAAAACAGAAAATACAAAAGTAGTGAAGTGATGATGTACACGACAGTGTATGTGAGGCGCTACTCATTGAACTCAAATTACAACTCTTAGAGTAAAGATAGTTATACAGTTAGGACATTGACATTATGAAATAGGTAATTCAGAGAACTTAATGTTTTAATTCATGTTAAATCTCAACTATAAAATTACTATCATTTTCAAAACAGAATAATTATTTGTAAAAGGTAGAGTCCAAAGATGTGCACTGACAAAGGTTTTTGCTGCCTTACATTTATAATTGCAGGTCTGTGAGTTCATGACCATCATCCTTGGATTAGTAGACGTGAAGGCACAATCACCCCCAAACTATTAAATGAATCAAAATGTTTAAACATTCTGAACTTTGGAGATAATAAAATTTTCAGCTGTAACTTGGTTAAGTTCTAAGTTAATTTTGGATCTAAATGACCAGCTGCAGGACATATTTATTACCATTGACATTCAATATATGCATGTCAGTTGCCTGTATACATTATTATATTACTTGTTCAATATTACACAACATTTATTTGGTCCAATCTACATTCCCTTGTTGTGTTATTAACCCTTTCTAACATATATATAAACAACGGGCCCATAAAGGCTATTTATAAATAATAGTTATGATTGCAGTTCTAACAACAATTCTAATAACAACAACAACATAAATATAAAATAATTAATTAAAAAAACCACATAGTTTACTTATTAATTCATTTGCTTCCTTTAGATATAGAAAAAGTTTTAACTAACAGTTATGACAAAACCGTCACCTTTGTAAACGAGTAAGTAACCATCTGATTTGCAAGTAACAGCCTTGAATAATTGTTAAAAAATAATCCACAGATGTGTAGAGATAGTTGTAATTTACATATTCACCATTTACACATAATCAACACCTTAGAAACGTTATAATGTTAGTCAAACATTGTTCAAATGTGTCAGTAAATAATAATAAAAAAAGATCTTCAGCGTTTTGGCGGTTACCTTTCCCTTTTTCAATGGTGTAAACTATTAACACCATGTGCCCTAGTTAGAGTGGAGTTCATACCGCATGTGTTTGTAAATGTCTAAACTGTTCGTTGGATACATACTGCAAATCAGCCTCCATTGTGGCCCCTGCTTACTTTGCCAGTTGGCAAACGATAAATAAACAGTTCATCACTCGGAGTCTTTTGTCGGGCGTTTAAAACGTTATACAATATCCGTGAAGACTGCCACCGGTGCCAGGACACCCATGACACCTCCGTGTACCTGTCAGGTGTGCACACTCATTAACTATTGACATAGGTATATATGTATGATTCAGAAAGACGCGTGCATGGGATGGCAGTCTCTTTATTTTGTTTTGATTGCAGTAACCCATTAATTTTAGACTATTTCAGTCTGCAATTGGTGTAAAAATTCCTGTGAGAAAGCGTATATAAAAATGCCTTTTAAGAAAGAATAGCCTATGTGGCGATAGCGGATTTCCTGCGAAGACCATGAGACGCAAATACTGTGATTTTGATATTTAATAGCTCTTGAATAGACAACGTATTGGGGATTTCGTAAGCAAACATTCCTTTCCTTCCTGGCACTTATATTGATGGTAGATGCTCAATGATAGACCGTTCACACAACGTTGAATAAGATGTAGGATCAAGCCCATTAGTGAACCAAAGTTATATGATGTTATATTTTTGAACACTTTTATATTAAAAGACAAAAGAATGTTAATCATTCGTGTTTTTTTTTTTTACTGTAGACCCTAAGTCGAAAATATGTTTGAACCTAATTGAAAAGGTAAAACAATATTTTGGGATATCTTTTTATAGAACTGAGAAAATATGGAATGGAAAGGTATTTAGGACATTAAAATGGATGTTAGTGATGTGATGATGCTAATCAATTTTGGACGGCATATAATAGACGAGAAACACACAAGCAATCAAATCTTTAACGTACTTGACCTTAAGAGTCCATTACCACAAACTACATAGAGTACGGTTATCCCAATCAAATTTGTATTTCATAACAGACAACTCGAAAAGATAGTTCGATAAAGGCATAACATTTAGGTCCATCCTAAATCAGAATAATATTCTAAGACGACAAACAATAAATACAATGACAAATACATTGGAATGCGATGTTGATTTAACTTGGGATTCAAACAAAAACAGGCTAATATAAATTAATATAGAACATGAAGCAGTTTATTTAATTCATTGGTGCACTTGTTTAGCATAATTTTAACACAGTACATATGTATTAATTAATTTGAACATTTTTTATTTCTAAATTGGGTTACAGAGTACATATAAGTACATCATGGTCACTGGAGGTCACGAAGGGTTAAGTTGGACTTCAGTCACTTAGTTAGGACATGAGTATCAGTAAAGATACTCCATGATAATAGTTAATATGGGAATGTCAGTGTGTTGATATTCACACTGTGTTTGTTGATCAAGAAGGCTTTGAATTTTTGTAGGGTTTCGTCATTGTCTTGATTCGTATTCTAACATATCATTGAACAGTACTGGACGTAAACGGAAGATTTTTTAATTTAATGTTTGTCTCGTTACTAAATACAAGGTGCTTGATGTTGCAAGTTTGTACTCGTTGACACCCTAACCACAGTTATATATAAGCATCCTTTTCACAAACATTTGGGACCAGATAAGACTTATTGTTCAGACCTAGCTTGGTACAAACAACGAATAACAAAACTGTCCTTAACACTGTTCTTGTTTCTGAGGTCCTGCTGGTACTGCCAGTCACCACTGATTGCCATTTACCTTATGTTTTAACTCCGTGTGATGGACATCCAACTCACCACCAAACCAATACTTTCCACATTTCTCCAACACGTGGCGCTTTTGTTCATCAATTTCCACCCATTTTCTCAACATCAAATTGTGAAGACTGACATTTGTGGTCAAACTTGTTGAGAATTGTAAAAGACTTAATATCATTACCACACGCTTCATATTAGCAGTGTTCAAATTGTAATTGCCTGGTGTGCTGTTTGAAAAGTTCACCCCATGAGGTTTGACCTACGCATCCATTTTAGTGACATGGTTTTATTTTCTCCCCCATTTGACCACATTCCAATGGGATGGACTCAGCATGCTCTGCTTTCTTGCGCCTGAAAGGATAAACAAAAGTATGGACAAGCGTTGGGTTTTTGTTAGTACATAATTCAAGTATCGTCTTCACGCGCTGACTGCAGTAACAGTTATCTAACAATAGGAGCGAACTACTGGACTATTTTCACTCGGAATAACACACAAGAGCTGATGGGGGTGTGGTGTACAGTCTGAAAAGAAATGACGGATCACACTGCGCCATGTTATTATAATCTCTTTGTTGTAGAAGTATTCAAGCTATTTTATATCTAAAGCGTGAGTTTGCACATTTGCTAAATTTGGTCGAGGTAATGGAGTGTATCGTATCAAAGCAAGTGTATTATTTGTTGGAAGAAACACAACACATTGCCACGACAGAATACCGAGAAAACAAAATAAGCTTTATCTCTGGTAATTCTATGTAAACACAACATGCTTTACATATCTGCTGAGGCCAAAGAACACATTTATAAATTACCTTAAAAACAACGACAGTCCAACCCCTGAAATTGCCCCTGACTGTTGGCAGTGCCGTGGAGATTATCGCAGAATGTTTCATTCTCCGCGGCACTTTTTTTTTACCACGGACTAATTTTATTTTTCAAGATGTATTTTTTTCTTATTATTAAAAATAAAGTATACTTTACGCTAAAATTGCCGTGGAAAATGCCCTGGATACTATTTCACCACAACATTTATTTTGCCATGGACATTTTCTTAATTGCAGGGATTGAAAGTCCAGGTCCAAAATCCAGTTGTATTTCATTACACCCCTTCATAACTTGCCGAAATGTTTTCACCATAACTGTCATGTCTTTCGGAATATCCCGAGTATTCAAGAAATAGAAGTTTAAATTATTACTAGATCGAATTAACACGTACTGTAGTGACATTATTCACTTATTCGAAATAATCATGGGTATTTAGGAAATTTGATGTTCTAGTCAAGTAGTAGTTCAAGTTAACCAATATTGCAAAAAGAGTTGTTTGTACTGATACTAGTTTATACTTCCATATATCCATGGTATTCGAGATATGAAGTTCGAAAAATTGTAGTCCGATAATTAATATCGTAATACTCTAGTAAATTAGGTTATTCATTTAGTTTATGTTTTGAATAACTTAACCTTCTTTGGCTTATCCTAACGCACATACACAGTTTTGAACTTGATAACAGTTGTTTCACCTTTAAATGTGCACATTCAAAACACCCAAATCTGCAACCATCACCCACCATAATTATTCCACCATCTCAAACACGTCAAAAAGCTAATTTTATCTTTCATAAGAAAACGTCGAGAAAAGGGCAAAATCTATTAGCATTTTGATGTGTAGTTTATCTCTAGTCAACTGAAATCTTTATGTGTAAACATGTATCTATGTCATATGTACACCTGCCTGCGAGGCACGCCAGTATACCCTCAAGTCTAATAGTAAAATTCAAATTGTTAAGGTTATAATGAATGGCGGTTACCTGCTTATTAAAACATGACGTCACAGCAGCTGCATCAAGTTACAATATCCAGGTTTTGTGAAATCAAAACAATATAATACAGTTTTGTTATTTTTATTACACAAGCCATAACTGTTTTATAATTATAAGTGCCAAAATAGTGTCTGTTTAACAGTTCAACGGAAATCTAGATAAAGCGCAGGTATGAATAATTCCTGAATTACTTTAGAAATAGGGTGATACTTGGTTTTGCTTTAGTTCCATTCTTATACAGTATTTAAAGACATGATGCATTTAGATTTTAATAATGTACAATTGGCATGCAATTCAAACTATTATTTGACGTATACTTTATTTTTCGCAAACGCTTGTTAACGCCACTGCGGTACTATGTAATTTAATGCAGCAAAATGAAAATCCAGAAGCCACGAATGTGTCTTATAATGTATATTTGTGAAAGATTAACATTTAAATGGCTTTAATATAACCATTAACTTAGAAAGTTATACTCCAATTCAATGATTAAAGTTTATAGTTCAGTAAAATTCTGTTATACTTAAATCTGATTTTTTTTATTTTTACAATAACCGTCCAAAGTCCCGCCAAAAAACAAAAAAACAAAAACAAAAAAACAACAACAACATTATCTTATGTAAAGTTTTGATATGGTTTTAAACACAATACACATTTTATCATTCGGATTAGGAAGCGAATCTGATATAAATTAGTTTATGCGATTATTTATAGAACTAAGCCTGTTCTTATCATATTCATAGTATCGACGAATCCTTTTTCAGACAATATTATATAATGGAAAGCACAGAACAATGTCAATTAGCAACTTTAATAGAACATCCATGTTATAGACGTATTGGAGGCACTCGTTTATCAAAATAGATTTCCGGCTTAAGTTAAGCGCCATCATTGTGACAGCCATGCCTGTACAAACTGATGTTTCATAATTGTTTTATCCATAATCAAGAACACTTTACATAATTGGTCATAAACATCTTTTGTATAGAAGTAACTGGATATTTTACCATTATTCTAACCTGACATACATCTCTACGAAATATACTCAACGAAATTAATTAAGGGCCAGTAAATATACAATACATTAGTGTTTGGTTTCATGAAGAATATTTAACTTGGATTTTAATTTACTATTAACGTTGGTAACATTTGGCAATAGAACATTAATAAAAGCAACAGCAACAACATTTTTTTTAATGAAAAAAAAATCTCTTTAGTCGACCTTAATTTATTTTCTTGAGTATACAAATGCCCATTCAATATTCTAAGGTGCCCACAATGTTTCTATAAAAGGCACTTCAGACATGTTCCATCGCGATTTATATGTATTTTATTTGTCATAAAGGTTAGACGGTTATGCTTCACGAGGCCTTCATATCGTGTAGCAGTGACTTCGTATATAGGAGGTACTTTAATACTCTAAACACTTTACATGTGTTATATTAACAATGATAAACCATACTAAATACCTCACAGTTCAGTTATCCAGAAGCTAAAATACTCAGAACTATAAGCATTAAAAGACATGTTGGACTTTTAATTTTTACCTCCTATTTACACTGTTATAAAATTCGGAGTGTTGGGATAAAATATATGGGTTTTTTATCATTCGTTTCTAGATGATTCAGGCCCATTTTTTGGCATTTGCTCTCAGAAACAAAGAAAAAATATTAAAATGAAATTAACTCCCTCTGAACCCACCCCTCACCCCACCTAAATATTAAATAGAGTGTCCGAACTTCGACCTAATGCAATAACCAGTATAAATAAACAATATTACAAAAAAAAAACCACAACACTATTTCATTTCTTTCAGGGTTCAGACCCATGTGGTCTTAAACATATAGGGAAATATATTAAAAGTGAAACTGAAGCCCTTTCAAACTCTTGTTTGCCAAACAGAGATAAATGAGTTTAAATTAACCATATTATTAAAACTGCACAAATATGGTTAAAACTCATACCTACACATCTACATGTTATATACATGTTAAATATGAAGAAAAAACATTCATTTTGTGAATGGCCGTTAGCTACCCCATAGAATACGTTTGTCAAACATCAACAAAACACCATAACAGTGATCAATGAGGTTCACGTTATTACATTTAATAAACGCAAATGGTTAAAATATATCTTCTAATCTACATTCCATATCCATGGTTCAAATGTTTGGAAAAAGTTCTCTTTGTGAATGTGAGTTGGGTTATCGTCATAATATAGTTGTAAAATATCAGCAATATACCGTAAAAAGACATATTTCAGTGTAGTGCACACTGATAATAAATAACACTTGACAAGTTAATTTCAACACACATATTATGCTGATAATAAAATCAACTACGCATGCCCGCACACACACCCGCCCGCACTCCTGATCAATATATATTCATATTTGCTTATTTCCCTTTTAACGTTAATCCTGTATTTCCGATCCTTGACAGAAATGAATTCAAACTTGAATATTGTTTAAGAGAAAATCCAAAATTTCAAATCTGTTGATTCACTACGTGTGTCACTACTTCCAAGTCAAATTTCAATAGTCTAAAATTGAACTGTCGAGAGAAAGATCAAGGAAGTACGTCCAGATGTCCAAATCATGGATATCATTCCTGAGTCAGCATCACCAAATATCTGTATGTTTTCCAGAACTACACGGACATTGAGCTTAGAAAGAACATTATTGCATTCATATTTTTTCGTTTGATTAAAGATTTTGATTATATTCTTAAAAAAACTTTAAATATAAAGCAGATGGAGAACTTGAACACAAAGTGAATAAAAACAAGGATGAAGTAGATTATTTTACATTTAAATGGAACAAAGAAGAACAGAAGGCTGAGAGACAAATATAAAATAAGAGTTGCCAAAACAATTCCATACACTTGTGACGAGATAGAAAGAAACTTGTGAAGTACGATCAAAGATGAAGACGTACATGAACATAATTTTATTATTGTAATAACGTTGCCTATCTGTTTGATTCCTCTGGCTAAAATATAGACATTTGGTGATGCGGACTTAGATACATGGATGTACATCCTTGATCTTACTCTTGACAACACAATTTCAATTTAATTACAGACTAATGACAATTAGATTTTCTTGGAAGTCATGCGATAGGTCATAAACAAATTCAGTTTTTAAATAATAAGCAACATCAGTCCTTGTGTTAGACAATTTTGTCTTATTGGTGTATCAAATGTTAGAATATTTTGTCTTATTAATGGACAGAGTAATTGTTGGGAGTAACAAAACACTGATGAAGGATACATACTCAAAGGCAGACCAGTACGAGGAGGGGATGGGAAGGGTGGGGGGGGGGGTCAGGCGGGCCGGTTGGCATGAGCCTACGATTTTGAGGAGGCCTACTCACTCTGGTATTTAGGACTGATTAAAAATACTTAATGAGCAGTTTGAAATGTGGGCCTATATTTCCATCTGGCCTGGGTCTGTTACCAGTTTTGCACGGGCCTGCTGAAAGGACAGATAAAAGGTTAAGTGGATCTAGAAACTTTCTCTTTATAGCTTGGTATTTGACATATCAATTTCTGCATAATAGAAATGTCAACTATGAAATCAGTGCTGCTCTTGGTGATAATTTAACAATTACGACATTATCTTGTCACCTTCTCTTGCAGGTTTGCCTGCTAGTGCTTCAAGAATAACAGCAACATCGCATCCAATATGCAAAGAGTTTAGCCGTGAGGGTCATATTTTGTAAACAGAGCTCTGTTCAGTTTGTTTTAATGAATGACAACATTGTTTACTTTAGCTCAAACGGTAGCGTGTCTGCCTGTCGGTCGTCTGATCGATCCTTCTTAGTGGACCCATATGCAGTTTGTGCTATTTTCCGTTCCATCCAGTGATTCATAACTGGTTCATCAAAGGCCGTGGTATGTGCTGTCCTGTGAGACGGTGCATTTAAACGACCCCTTGCTGCTTATCTGAAAGAGTAGCCTATGTGGCGGCAGCGTGTGTACTCTAAATACATATGTCAGAATGACCATATGATTGACGTCCAATAGCCGATAAGATAAAAATGAATGTGCTCTAGAGGAGTCGTTAAATAAAACAAACTTTACTTTACTTTACACTGTAATTAGATATAATTTTAAATATAATTGAATGCAGTTTTATAATGAATGGCACTCTTGTTTATTATATAGGATTATAAGCAGAGATGAATACGGTCATCTAATGAATAGTATTGTAAGTAAAAGTACAAATTCATGTGAATAGCGACTTTGATTATTAGATGAATGCTACGAATGGAATTTCATACAGGCATATTTTCGTAACAAATAACGATTTTTTTAACTGGTATAATTATGTAGTGAATCAGTACATTAGTATTTAAAAAACCCAAAAATAACAGATTATATGGACGTACTGATATCGAATGCAGCGGTGTTTTAGACGTTACGTTAACTACACAATTTAGACCATGATAACATGATTTATTTTCGCACTTATCACACGTATACAAAAATCCCGCATTGTTACTAATTAAAGCAGATACGTTTGTTAGCACATTTTTGTTTAACCCACCTCGGATTAACTTATCTTCTATTTTAAAATTAAACAAAACGCCCTTTCATTTATTTTATTTTCGAAATAGTATCACAAAACAGTTTACCATGTAAGAAAAGCAATTTTTTACACAGGGATTTTGTTTTGTTTGTTTTGTTTTGGGGTTGGGGAGTGATCCTTAAAATCAAGGGTTATTTGGAGTCGAACATAAATAGTATGGTATTGTTGACATTATGTCTACTTAGGAAAACTTTTCCCGTCACATATGCTATTCGTATCGTTTAATAGATAGAGGTATAGCCTGGAAAACTTAAATTAGTCTTAATGATCTTAAACCTTTAAACAACGAAAGAAATCAAGAAAATGCCGCTCATGATTCTTATAACGTAACGCCTGTTAATAATATTTCATGTACTGTCATGTTCTGGCCTTTTTCTTTTATTTGAATCTTAGTAAATCATCTCAGGAACGTTTGCTTTTTTCACACTGAAAACGCACGCACGCACGCACGCACGCACGCACGCACACACACACACACACACACACACACACACACACATACACACACACATACACACACTCACTCCTCCTCCTTCTAAATGGTGTGATCTAATTCCAGAATTTCTGCCATAAATATCGTCTGATTTATGAAATAAATGACTAAACTGATTACATGCATATTTTTTTGGTTGCGTATATTTGAAAAAAATTTGAGAGAATTTAATGTATGTTTAATACAATATATGTGACAACCTGTTAAAGATATTCTCAATAATTCTCAAGTGTTTGAGTCATCTACGGTAAGTGTATCTATACAAAGTCTCATCTTCTTACATATGACTCACATCTGTCTTCACCAGACAGGGGCCATCAAACTGAAACCCATACGCAACGGCGCCTTACAATGAATAAAATGGATATTTTTTATTGATTCTAGAAACATTTAGCCTTTATTAATGGAAATGTATGTGGTTATTGATACCACTATGGGTGTATCTTTGCTACAAATCAAGTTTTATGCTTTGTTTTGATTTCTTCTTTTTTAAAAGTTTGCCGTGATCTGAAATAAATTCTTGTTGATAATCACTGAAACGATTGTGGATGATTTTCATGATAGTCCAGTCATTAAACTGTGACTAACCGCTGACAATTATCTGTGGTTTGTGGCATAGATAAGAAACAACGGGAAGCGACATTCCCCACTTTGTAATCAGTTATTATTTATAACAATTTAAACTGAATTTAACACGAGATGTCTTATTATAGGCTTCTCTTAACCTTCTTGCTTTCATGTTTATTTCTTTTAATTCAGATTTTTCGGAACTTATTTCTGAACTTTATTTCAGTGGCGGATCTTGGAAGAGGTCCGGGCGCCACCTAAAATTAGCGATTTAAAAAAAAAAAAATTATAATTTTTAAAAATTATTATAATATTTGTTTAACGTTAAATAATCCACCACTGAATATCTGTTTACATGATGTTTTTTTAAAAGTAAGAGCACTTTTAATGTCAGCTCTGTAGAAGATTTAAATAGATGTATGTGTTGCATCATTTCCAAAGGAAAATGAAAGTTTTTTTTTATGATACCTTTACAAATGTTTGTTTTTTTAATTTATTTTTATTTAAACTTTTAAAAAAAGTTGTTTACGTTATTAATTAAACATGGTTAAAAGTAGAGGTATCTATCAGTTGAACGTTATTAAAATTACTGTATACTAGTATGTAATAATACACGTACACACATTATATTAAATGTGGTGAATAAATAAATGGATGGATGCATAGGTGGATGGATGGGTGGGTGGGTAGATGGGTTGGTTGGTGGGTGGTTTGTGGATGGGTTGGTTGGTGGTTTCTGGATGGACGGGTGGATGGACCGGTGGTTGGACGGGTAGAAGGAAGAAATGAAAGAAGGAAGGTAGGAGTGAGGAATGATGGGTGAATAGATGGGTCAGTGGATGGATAAATGGATAGATGGTTGGATGGATTATTAAATAAATCCTTCCATTATTACTTGGTTCCCTTCATTGAGTAACATTATGTATATGGTACAAGTAAGAGCAATAATATCTGTACCTACATGGCCTACATTAAGTACACTCATCTACCTTTGAAAGCTAAACAAACCGACACACATCTATTGTAAACGTGTTGCTCCAGTATGTGATGTACACAATCCCTCGACATGTTTACTGCATTCCTTCAGATTTATGACACAATATCATATGATTTGTCAAAGGTTGACTCTGTTACAAACATGTATGTCATAAACGCTTTCCTAAACATCAGTTGTACTTGCATTTTAAGCCGAGGGATTAAGAAAAGCCATCTTGTGGAATATTGCATCATAGTTCACCCAACCACGCCTGCTTACGTGTATGTTATATGACAGTTTCGTCATGTTTACGAGTGAATCCACTATAAATATATGAAGACCACTATAAATATACGAAGATCACTATAAATATATGAAGACAGGAAATGTCATGCAAGATTTTATTAAGTACCGTATAGTAATTACCATCTGTAATGTTTCAATTGTATGTTCATTAAGTATAGAACATTAATTAAAATTCGGTTTGGCCATACACAGAGATCTGTTAAGAATGATTTGACATAAGAAGATAGTATTCAAATCCGTCAGTGCCCCTATCCCTCATTCCCAAAGTCGTTCCTGCGGGGTATATTGTTCAAACATTTCTATGAATAACATCCAGAGCCCATTCCGGCATTTATATTTCGTTCTGGTAAAACATTATATTGAAAGTATAGACCCGTTTTCATTACCAACATTTCGCTCAGGCAGGTGTTATCGAAGGGAAGACATTATTTACTTATGGTCTCAACGCTCCATTATTTTTCAGTAGTAGAACGATAATTCAATAACTCTCCATTACAGTTCCCCCATATCTAGTAAATACTTAACACTACTTATATTACATACAAACATTACATTCACATACTGAACATTATATTAACACATCATTGTGACAATACATAGAAATACATAGCAATCAATGATTAAAATAAATGAACTTATGAAGACTTGAACCACCGTCCATCGACAACATGAACTAATACTTTATCCGAATGCCCTAACCAAAAAAGTTGCTAAAATGTTAATTGCAACTTGTAATCAATCCTTTTGTTTTAGAGAGTAACCTAAATTAAGGAAAATAACGGAATTTAACGATATAATAATTTGCATGTGCACTTGGACCCAAAATGGAAGCATCTATGTTCACAAATTTCAGCACCTTGTTGTATTTATACAACTTAAACTTATTATTGTTATATTATAGGCGATTTATAATAGTATATTTTACACACTTTTACATTGCTATAAACCTATAATGGTGTATTTTAAGTAGGGGAATGAACCTAGCAACTCTCTGTTCCTTACATATAATGGGATTCGGCCCTGACGGGCGTCGTCTCCATTATTTTTCAGAAATGAATAGTTACTCGGACATTACCCTTTACGTAATCCCATATATTAACCTTGCTGAAAACAGTCTTCAAATTGTTTTTAATGTTTAGTTGTCAAGTTCATTGTTTTACGAAAATCTGTTTATATCAAAATCTGGTATAACATCAGATCACACGTAGAGCATGAATATTCTCATAATGACCAACGTGGAATAAAATGATCTATTTTCATCGAATTTCTCGAATTCAAAAGGTTATCTGAAGATTTCTCAAGGTGATTTGATTCATTGTATCCGTTTGTTTTTCTCCTGCAATAACATGTTACCGATTGAATCGGAATCGCATGCGACAGTGTGTAGGTGGCTTTATCTTGTATTTGATGCTAACTGCAAGATCAGCTATAATTATGTAGGTTGTTACAGTTGGATTAAAGATAACTTCAGGATCAAGGTCAAGATATATTGTTGCACATCTGTGGGGTATAATTGCAATCAGACTTATCATAATGGAAATTACGTTAGACTTTGATCACTAAATTGCAAAAATGGCGTCATTGACACATCCGTCGGAAATAATAACCCTGAAATAGCAAACAAGCGTCTGATAGTGAGTTAAAATAAGAATTTTTTGCATTAAAGATTTGTTTTCACAGTGACGCTTAACACGAAAGTTTCAAAGTCGACAAAGTCAATGTTTTAAAATACAGTTGTTGTTATTCGTTGGTGTAATATTACAGATACCAGACAATATTTTGAATGTAAACAAAACAATTAGAAATGGATTGGCTGTTATTTCAGAGGGATAATTTTTTCATTCTAAAAGAGAACACTAAATTAATGTCCGTTAGAGGTCATTTATCTAACGACGGTTTCCACACGTTTCTAGTGAAGAGATTTATATATGTTTGGAAAACATAAGCTGAAAGGTAAATGGTGTCTACGGTCGCTAAAAATAACAGTTAAACAATATGAATAGTTATTGGTACTGTTATAGCATATAGATACTAAACTAATTTCTTAATAAATACTGTTCACAATAAATAGAATGTATTCAAAGGTAACGCAAAATAGCGAGAACAATGTAATATTCAAAATAGCAGTAGTGACTCGCAAAGCAAAAACAATGATGTAACACGATATTGTCATAAAATGTTTATAACAGGACAATTATGTAGGTGTCTTCAATTGGATTAAAGATAACGTCAGGATCACGGTCAAGATATTTTGTCACACATCTGTGGCGTATAATTCCAATCAAATTTATCATAATGGACATTACGATACTTTGGTCATTAAATTGGAAAATTAGCGTCATTGACACATCCGTCGGAATTAATAGGCCTGAAATATGAAACAAGCTTCTGATAGTGAGTTAAAACAAGACATTTTTGCATTAAGATTGTTTTCATAGTGACGCCTCGTAGAAAGGTATTGCCAAAACTGACCCATTTAGGTAGCAAAGATAAAAATAGTGAAATTCTAATTAATAACCAATAAAAGTACCACTATTCTGTAAACATGCATGGATTATCTATGGCATACTTCGGGTTAAATATCCAATAAGAATTTGGATTATCTTTCACCCATTTCTGTCGTGCGGCGCCTTACCAGTCAAATGTCTGGAACGCCACTGACGTTTAATGATATTTGACACTTGTTTTACAGCGGAATAGTATGCACTTGGTGCTGGCAGTAGTAGTGTAATTATTTTGAGATCTGTATCACATTCCATTCCATACTTATTCACATTTGAACTGAAATATTCCCTATTTGTTCTGAACAGTTGCCATATCAGTGGAAGAGCCAATCACAAGTTTGGAATCTCACAACTGACATTCAGTGTATGTTGAATCTACAACTGTTATCTTTTACATACCACTAATCCTATATGTACTATATAAAGTCGACAGTGTTAGCCCATTTTCAAGCAACCGACTATTTTGAATAAGATAACCAACAATAAGGAACCCACTCAACGGAGTTATCTTTTGATCTTCATCTTATTTAGCATTCATATTTTATTCCAATAGCTGTAATACAATGGGCTGTCAAAGTCAGGAAAGACAAAGTTATTTTTATTATTTTTAAGACGGTAAAGTTGACATCCATTCAACAGTATATAGACTATGGAAAGGTAACACCTACTTACATTTCTCACGACTTTTGTTAAGATGATATAAAATCATACTAAATTGAGGTTCCTCTGGAACTTTTATGGATATACACTTTATATATACATTAGTGTTTGTTCGTTCAAATGTATCTGATATATTATAATATGTGTGTATATATATATTTAAACACACGCACAGACACACACAGACACAGACACACATACACAAACACACACATATACACAAACACACATACATACGCGGAATTCTCAATCAAAATAATGGTATCAGTCACATAAACAACGTGTTGTTGAAGTCTACCCAATCTGAAGTACTTTTTTAGAAATAGTATCAGTAAATATAATTTCTGTGTTATATATAGCACAATTTACCTCATTACCTTCATTTATAATGAAGAATGCTTATCACCTTGTCATTCATGTTTCAAAATACAAATATTGTTAACGTAATTAACGTTTCAGACAGATCTGCTTAATAGCTGTCTGGTTCTATGTCAAAGCTGATGACTCTTCAACAATGACGTGTTTATTGCTTGCTCGTTATAGCCGGAACTCTGGGTCCATTAGCTAATGGACATTTGTGACCCAGCATTCGCGTCTTACCCTAAGAGGATGTCTTGTCTATATAACAGTGCTATTTTGTTTGTCTGATGTGTTCTCTTAGGGCTTATCGATTGTGCTAGCATAATTTTTGGCATAATTTGGTAAAACGACTATACTTTTTGCACTTTTTATAGAAGTAGCACTGCTAGCATAATCAGCATATATTTGTTCTTTTGAAGGAAACATTACCAGAGTCATGACTTGCTTAGTCTCTAACATTGATTATTTTCAAGTTCTTTCCATGGTTTACTATATTTTAATTCGTTTGGGGAAGTAGGGAAAAGTTACCGTCGTTCGTTGTCTAGAGTACTGGGCACACTGGAGGTAAAGATTGCCTCGGGGCCAGTTCCCGTTTTAACAGGCAACAAATACATAAGTTTGAACTTGTTTCGCGTTTTTTTAAAGCATACTTTAAGAAAAAGAAGCATCTTTTTCAAAAACTAGCATAATTTTGAGCATAATTTGGAAAAAATTCTACGTTTACTAACATAATCGATAATGGCCTGTGTTCTCTTCATGTATATTTTAATATTTATTATGAAGAAAAAAACACGAATAAACACACCCACACGTAAGTACATCAAAGTCAATTCATCGTTTTTCTAAAGTAATTTGTTTAACATTATGGATTTTTTCCGCTGTCTATTCCAAAGTATTCTAAATTAGTATATTTTGAAATTGTGACACTAGTCATAGAGTACTTACGTTTCTAAAGGTTCTATATAAAAAACTAAACCTTCATTTGTATTGTCCCTCTAATTAAATATAATAATATGATTTAACAAATAATTTCCATTATACACAACTCGCACGCGCTGATAAAGATGGAATCCATTGAACATTGACGTCATTTTATCTGGAATAACTCAGCTAGTTGCAGATTGTTAGTTCTATAATAAGGAACACGTCTGTTTATAAAATACCATTATTTGAAATGTTTATATTAACAAAAGAGACAAATGCTAAAACAAAGTTCACCTCTGATAAAGCTACTTTAACATATTATTTTATTAAAGGCAATCACCCTAGTTATCGGACTATGTAATACATTTTCATCTATTTTTTGTTTAACGACACTGGGGCACATTGATTTATTAATCATCGGCTATTAGAAGTCAAACATTTGCTAATGAAACGTAAACAAGTGTGGGCCAGCCTCTAACGAGCTTTGAACCACTTACTTCAGCATGAGAATCCGATGTTCTATCATTGGACCAGTGAGGCTCACTACATTTTCATCCAGTGCAGACTTTTGTGCAGTTCATATTACATGAGATAATACGTTAATTTAGATATCCTTTTTACTACAACCAATGTATTTCGAGATTCCATACGAAACAACAGTCACGTTTTTCCAAACTCAGGTTAGCAGCTTTAATTTAATTTAACTCATGCACATATTATTATAATTGTAGTAACAATTATGTTCATTGACCTTTCACTCAGGCCTTCAGCTAAAATACAATTTGAGTTACTGCAGACATTAAGATGGCAATTAACACAGTGTATTTACAATAATGGATCCACAATAATCCAGACATTGATGTAATGTGCAGTTTAAAACAACATAGAGCCCCTATTAGCTAAATAGATGTACACTGCTGATGGCCAACATTTTAGACTGACCACTTTTAAACGAAAAACGTTATTACATTGGAATTAGTCCAAGAGAAACTTGTTTCTGGTACTTATGTGCCTCAACTTTTGGCTTTGTTTGTCTTTCGTTTTGTCAAGATTTTATTTATTTTTTACTTATTTATAATTTGTTCAACCTTATACCAGTGGACAAAATATACCACTTATTTTCATTATCAAGTGTTTGTAGGAAAACAGCTGTCCACCCTTGTTTCGTGTACTGTTTAATGGATTTGTCAATTTAACGTTTCGCTTGTAACTAGTCCTAACATTTCTATTCCTTATAAATTAAAAAAGGAAAGAAAATGGCACGTTTCCATTCTATTCTTTAAGTGAAATCGAACCATAAACTTATTTTCAGCCATATCTTTTTTTTTTAATACAACAATTCATTTAAGCATTGAGCTTAATAATGTTTGAAGTTCATGGAAGTATGAACCGCAAAACCGCTTTACACACTGCATGAAACGATCGGTTTCTTACATACAAAAATACCGATTCTTCACAATTATTGCATTAAATATCAATATCAGCGAGGCACATTCATAATTTAACATAAACAACTGATGTTAATAGTTATTTAAGTCAATGTAAACGATTATATAAACATATAAAATGATCTCTTTTGTATAATAAAATGTGCATGTGGTGAAGCGGCTGGTGTATAAATATTTAACTATAAATTTGTGAACGGGCACCATTTTATGAAGGTGGATTTCCGATTATGGTGTTGAAATTACAGTTATCAAATTTTAAGTGTGAAAATTCCATGTGATGACAGATTTTACATCGACAAAGTGTGTTCAATGTTACCAGGGATAGATGAAACCGGTATGTCGCATGTTTCTGTTGTATTCACTGCTTTTGTAATTGTGAAAGTTGGCAAATGTGTCGACAGTTACATGTGTGAGCCAAGACATTCTAATGTATTTAAGATAGGCATTAGAATTCCAACGCCCTCACAATTCAGTTTGCTCCTGGCCAGTTTCTCTCATTGCGGCAGCAGTTGCTGCTCCATTCTGAAGGAATGAGTGCTGTAACATTTGTCATTAATCTGAAGGAAGGCCAGAGCTTTACTTAATACTTTAGAAAACTGGGAGCGAGTAACTGATTTTTTTGTTAAAATGTACAAACAAGAGATCATTTCCTTTCGATCTAATGTTTAAATATGACTGCATTGCTTGCACTGGACATACCTTCTGCTCTTTTAGTTCTGAAACACGTAATGTGGTGCCTGTGCCTAATTGGTCGGTTTTCGATTTTCTTATATTAATTTCCATAAATTTCTCCTGAATTTTTATATCTGAAATTCGTATGGCTCTATCATACTATTTCCCCCACCCGAAGAAATGCAAAAAATTCCAGACAAAATATCGCCTGAAACATGACGCATTCATATTTTGAAACAGACCGCGTGCAAAGCTCTTGGCATTTGTGTTAATATCTCCACGGTAATTAGTGCTCTATTATCAACCCGTTTAACTGATTACCTTAAAACCTGTAACATCGGACATGCCACGAACCTTATGTTCCCTACTAATTGCCGAAATGTGCATTGCCACTATTGATGCAGCTTTATTATTCAAAGACATATATGCAATATGTTGCACAATATGCATAATCGAGGTGGGCCATTCATCATCTAAATCCAACGCCCCTGTGACACTAAAGGAAAATAGACCATATCGCTAAATCACCCTTCATTTGAGAACTTAATCTGATTTTGTGGGGAGGCTTGTGTATGCTGATGGTTGAATCTACCAATATGCAACTGAATGCAAGTGCTACTGGAATGGCTCTGTTAATAAAGTTTAAAGACCCAATTAAGGATTGCATTTCTCTTAGAGTAACTTTCTTTCACGTCCGCCATAAACCTAACGTTTTATGAACCTCCTTAATTTTTTTCCATTAGTGTCCTAACTTGCATTTTCTCTGTGTCTATTTCTAAACCTAAAAAAACACTAGCTTGGTGCAAGGTTCAACCGTTTTTTTCTTCTGCTATTGGGACACCTAAATCAGCATAGACTTGCAAGAACATGTTAAGAGTTGCCCGACATTCTTCTTAGGTTTCCTCCAAGCAAAGAAAATCATCAATGTAGTGCAATATTTGTGTTACTGGTAGTCTTTTCTCCACTACCCACTGAATGAATGTTGCAAATTTCTCAAATATGGAACAACTTATTCTACAACCCATAGGTAAACATTTATAAAAATAAAACTTTCCTTGGAATTTGAAACCAAGAAGGTCAAGATCCCCGGTGATACAATAATTAGCCGAAATGCATTTTTTATATCCACTTTTGCTAAAAGGGAACCCCTACCTTGTATTTGGACCATTTCCACCGCTTTGTCAAAACTTGTATATTTTACTGATGCTGCCATATCACTAATATGGTCATTTACTGAGATACCTATGGGATATGACAGATGATGAATTAACCTGTAGTCCTCTGACATTTTCTTAGGGACCAAGGCCAATGAGACTAACCCGTAGATTTGGGAATGGTGGCTTTGAAAAAGGGCCTCTACATCTATCTGCTCTGGGGATCCTTTAAATTTAAGCATTTCTGGGTTTACCATCTATTTTTAATTTGACCGACAGCACGAAAACAAACCTGAGATGCATGCATACCTTGACATTTTGAACAAATATGCTTAAATCTACATTTTTGTCTCCACACACAGGTTTTGGTGTTAAACTCCCAACATACTCTGTTATCCTTGCTTTGTTGCCCCGATTGCCGCTCCATGGCTTGACCTGTCTGACCGATTGTTGGGCTGCTTACAATGTGTAGAACCCACAACTGCATATTTATTTCAGCCCAAGAATTATGAGGACATTGGGACTGCCGCATTCTAAAATGTTCATCATAAGACCTCTATCCCATGTTCTTAAAGCGAAGTGCTGCTGATCTCACAGTATGCATGTAACTTATCAACTCTTGGTGTCTAGCTGGAAAAGCCTCTAAAATAGTGAACGCACTTGTCCATTCCACAATATTTGTTGTTAATTTGGGAGTAGGAAAAGCCCTTGTTGCTTGTAATATCCCATGTTCATTTATTACGAATGTTTAATGGATTGGCCAATTTAAAGTTTCGCTTGTAACCAGTCCAATATTTCTATTCCTTATAAATTAAAAAAAAAAGAAAAATCCCACGTTCACATTCTTTTCTTTAAGTGAAATCGGACCAGAAACTTATTGTTAGTCACATATATATATATTTTTTGCGTATATATACAACAATTCATAATATAATGAATTAACGTATATATCTATATATATATATATATATATATGCGTAGGTGGTTAGCTATTTGGATAGTTAATCCCGCTGTGCATAGAAAATAATATATATACAGTGTGACGTAGTAATTTGTCGTCATGCGTTCTGTTGCCGATAATATCATATGGTTTGAATGAGGGTGGTTTGATGTGTAATTTTGTTTCCGGGTATGCCCAGCGTGATAGCAATTATTAAATGTGAAGAAAATCTGGGAGTGAAGTTCCCAACAAAGCCATCTGAAAGTAGTAACGTCCAACACTTTGTTAAGAATTAATTTTTTTGTATCTTACACAAAATAAACATATTGTGTACATTTCTACTTAGTCATGTTACTAACAAAAGGTCTTTGGTGCTTTATATATATACTCAACCGAAAAAGAAAGTATGCAAGCTGAAATATTTTTTTCTATATTTTTTGTCACATTAATGGTATATTGGCAGCAAACATATGCACAACTGTAATATTACTGCACACACACAACAACACACACACACGCAAGCATGTACGCGCACGCGCACGCTCACACACAAAAAGAGAGAGAGACACACACACACATACACACAGAGAGACAGACACATTCTAAATGGTGTTGTTATCTAATCCTCGAATTTCTGCCATAAATGTCTGGTTTATGAAATAAATGACTTTAAAAAAAAAATTATAAAAAAATTATTGTCTATTGATTATATGCATACTTTTGTTTTTGGTTAAAAGATTAAAAGAATATATACTACAATAATAGAAAATACATGTTACAATACTAAAAAATGCTTTAAAATAGTTTAAGGAGTTTATACCTAATCTTGCCACGGTCTTCACTCATCTAATTTCTTCTCGAAAAGTAGATTTTTCTGTTAAGTGCGCCTCGGTGGTCCAGCGATAGAACGTCCGACTCTAAAGCTGATGACAGTGGTTCAAAACCGGTTCGAGGCTGGCTCATTCTTGACTACGTGTCAAAATAAATGTTTCACATACAATAGCCGATGATTAATAAATCAACGTGCTCTAGTGGTGTCATTAAAGAAAACAACCACCCCCTCACCCCCAAACAAATATTGTTTTATCGATGATTCCGTTATGTGAAAAGTATTTTGTTGTATATATTATCGTAGTGGTATTCCTTTCAATTTTCTTTTTAATAAGTGGAGATACTGCATAGATTTATTTTAGTCGTAGTATGTCAGCAATTATATTATTTTATAGTATTGATATTTTCAGCCATATCTGGTTGTTTGATCCTTCTTTATAGCGTTGTTGCTAACTGTCAGACAGTTTAAAATCTGTAGAAACAAGATACCAATATTAGTCATATAATTTTGAATTTTTATTTTTTTACCTCAGTGTATGACCCCCAATAGCCGATGCTTATTTGTTGTGCTCGGGGTGGGGTCATTAAACAAACAAACAAATCATTTTGAATAGCCTTTGCTGTTGAATCTTACTTTGTGATAAGAAGCGAATAAGGCTGTAACCAGAGATCGCCACTGCTGTCAGTCTTTTGCAAACTTTTCCAGCAGCCCCCAGCTCAGACTGCCCTCTCGGATTTCCTTTTCAACTGTCCTCCTCCATGTTTCTTTGGGTCTTCCCAGTTTCCTTTTCCCAGGAGGGTCCATCGAAGTGAAACTTTTGGTAAAACAGTTGGATGCATTCTGATGACATGGCCAATCCACCTCCATCTTTCATTAACAAAAATAAGCTAGATCTCCGAATCTTAGTCAAATACATTTCTCCGTTGCATATGTACAAATAAATTGTTTCGATCTTAACTGTAAGGAAAAACAGTTATATTGTTAATTGTCTTTTAATATGTTTGCAAATATATTTTAAGACCTACCAATTGATGCAGGCATGCACAGGATTCAAACCAATAAATTTACTATTGATTTTAAATGGTAAAATATTCTAAATGATGACGATAATATAGAAATATTTGTTCATGTACAAAAATGTTAAAAAACGTTTTTCTTTATTTGTAAATAGTGTTTAGTAATTTTCTTATACACGTTATTAAATTGTGATACCGTTTAACAAATCTGCTGCCAAATTTCTTTCTTTCTTTATCTTCTTTCTTTCTTTCATAAACATTAATTTTTGTTCATATTTTATATTGCATAAATGTAACACTTCACTGTCGTCTGTGATGTATGTACTATGGAGAAGGCTTAGTAAGTTGGAAAACTTGAGCCTTGTCCATTCGTTGTTTTTAAAGCAATACAATATGCTTGAATCAATGTATGACGGAGAAACGTGTCAATTCCGTACACATTGGTAACTGTGTCCAAACTCATTGACCCAGGTGAAAATGCACTAAAAATGGACATCACCATTTGATATAACTTGACATTAACATTTAAAACTACTGTACTGGGTATGTGGTATTAGATCAAAGCATTTCAAGAAAACATAGAACATTCTTCTGAAACTTTGGCTTCAGTAACTTATAATAGTTTCGTGTCAAATATCACTTGTAAAACGTCAATACTTAATATCTTGATAACTTAACATTTGTTAGCTATTTCAGGTCAACATGACCGAGTGCTATTAAAATTAAGCCATGTATTTGGAAAGTCAATTATAGTTAGTTATATCTGACTAGAGATACCCTGCAGATGCATCTTAACCTTAATTCTGCAGCTGATTTGAAATACATCTACTTGAAGTCACCTACACACTGTCCCGTTATTTCAGCTTCAAGCACATCTAAACCCACCTACACACTGTAATGTTGAATTCTGCATATATCTAAAGCCACCTACGCGCTATAATGTTGAATTCTGTATATACTGTATATCTAAAGCCATCTACACACTGTAATATCTGGATCTGTTATATATAACGCCACCTACACACTGTAATGTTGAATTCTGCATATATCTAAAGCCACCCACACACTGTAATATTGAATTCTGCATATATCTAAAGCCATCTACACACTGTAATATCTAGATCTGTATATATCTAAAGCAATCTACACACTGTAATATCTTTATCTGTATATATATAAAGCCACCTACACATTGTAATGTCGGGATCTGTATATATCTAAAGCCACCTACACACTGTAATGTTGAATTCTGCATATATCTAAAGCCACCTTCACACTGTAATGTTGAATTCTGCATATATCTAAAGCCACCTACACACTGTAATGTTGAATTCTGCATATATCTAAAGCCATCTACACACTGTAATATCTGGATCTGCATATATCTAAAGCCACGTACATACTGTAGTGTTGAATTCTTCATATATCTAAAACCACATACACAATGTAATGTTGGGATCTGCATATATCTAAAGCAACCTACACACTGTAATGTTGAATTTGGCATATATCTATAGCCACCTACACACTGTAATGTTGGGTTCAACATATATCTAATGCCACCAGCACACGGTAATATTGAAGGTCTGCATATAATTGCAGTGGCACTGCTGAAACAGTGTCGTATTTGATTCTAGAGTTCTACAGCTTCACATTCAACTAAAGTCACACCCACATTAATTATCCAGTAAGTTTTCACAAATGCAACTAGACACTTTCACCAGCTCGTATTTTATTATCCAATTAGCTTTAAATTTAACTAAATTCACATACACTGTTTGTTGTATTAGATTATGTAGTTAGCTTCAAATAAAGCTAAAGCTGCGTATACACTGCCGTATTGGGTTTTACACTTAACCTGATATACGCCAAGAGCCATGTAAACACTATCATGTATAGTTATCTCATTACTGTACTTTAACCTGTTATTTGATCCAAACAAACTACCTACAAACTGTTTGAGTCTGCCATTTATCACAAATATAGCTGAAGTCACATAAACTCTGCAAGAAAAAAACACATCATAGGTATCATCAGAAAAATCACTGTTGTATATACATTGTATATTGTTTGTCATAAAATATGTGTGGGCAGCGTTTCAATTTTCAGTTTCCAAATTTAGTATCGTTTTATAGGAAAGTAACGTAATACAGAAGTGTAAGTTTAAATGTCACTAGTTACACGTATACAAAAACGAAATAAATAAGAAGAAAAAAACGTGCAAACATTTCAATATTTAGATTTCGGTACTGGTGTTGTAGTTGTTTAGTAGCAGCAGCAACAGTAATAGTAGTAGTAGTAGTTTTAATAGTAGTACGTGTTGTTGGTGGGGTGGGTTTTTTTTCGGTGGAGGGTTGGTCTGTAGGGGTGTTGTTTGTTTTGGGTTTTTTACTTATATATATATATCAAAACACATTTGACCAAATTTCACATTGTACGATATTTGTGATATCAGTTGGGTGTTGCAAATATTCACATCTTCCACTTTCACTTTGACTTTCTTTGTTATTCAAACAAAAACACATTTCTAGCTATTTTCATATAGTTGTGTTGCTTGGAAATCTAGTTTGTAAACATGTCTGTTTTTAGAAAACCAATTAACAAATTGTCAAACATTATAATCAAACAGAAATATGGCGATATTTTAGTCTTTCACGTGTTAATGAGTTAAATTTAAACTCTAATTCATTTAATATATAGTTGTGTTGCTTGGAAACCTAGTTTGTAAACATGTCTGTTTTTAGAAAACCAATTAACAGATTGTCAAACATTATAGTCTTTCACGTGTCATTTAGCAGATCTTAATTTAGAAATGTCTACAAATGGTGTAACGAAGACCACGAAAAGCATTAAAAAATATCGCTAGAATGCTGTTAATTTAGACCATGAGTCGCAAACATCGCATTTTTGACACCTAATAGACGTTTCCCTTTTTTTTGGCTGTTTATCACTATTAGAGCACATTGATTTATTAATCATCGGCTATTGGGTGTCAAACATTTGGTTATTTTGACAAGTAGTCAAGTGTGAGCCAGCCTCCAACGGGGTTTGAACAACTGTCTTCAGCTTGAGAGTCCGACGTTCTACCGCTGGTCCACCGAGGCTCAATAGTCGCTGAATAAACAATGTTCTTAGATGTCTTTAAACACACAATTCTTTGTTTTATTGTAGACCCTTATCAACTGATTGTTAAAATATGAAATCTAAGAAGTATATTATTATTATATTCCATATTTATTGATACAATAAATACACACCCGAATACAAGCTTATACAACTAACATCTAGTGTTACCACTGTTGTGACAGTTATATAAATATGATGAAAATCTAAGGGTAGAACATTATTTTTTTTAATGTTTTTAGAAACGGGTATATCACGCTGTCATGGGAACGCAAATAAGTAGTCTAAATTTCAAATCTATAATGGAGATTATTGCATTTTTAATTTAATTTAACTTATCTTAATTTAATTTAACTTAATTTAACATAACTTAATCATTTAAAGATTTTAACATTTCTTTTCTTTTTTCTTTCTTTCTTTCTTTCTTTCTTTCTTTCTTTATGTATTTATTTTATAATTTATTTATTTATTTTGTTATTTATTTATTAATGTATTTTTTTATTTTTTTTATTTATGTATTTATTTTATTTGTTTATTTATGTATTTATTTTATTATTTTTTTATTATTATTTTTAGAGAGGGATGTGTTTTTTCTTCTTTGTCGTTTGTTGAATCAGAACATTATCGATATACGGGCGAGATATATATTACAGAAAAAGAGGTGTCCTAATTTCTGTTGTCTCGCTTTTACAGATTAGTATAGTTCCAAAACAAATGCGTGGTTTTGTAAACGTATTTTGAACAATTCTTATTATACACAATTCAATTAATATGCTGCAAGATATCTGTAATTTTGTTTTCTACATTGTTACTATTAACTCATATCTAACAAGACATTGGACGCATGAAACATTAACATCATAATTGTGCGGTCAACTGAAAGAAACAGTCGGCGATGTTAATTTGAAAACCTCTAATGACAGTAATCGAAACATTTCTACCGTAGACCATCTAAAACTAAAATACGCCAATTGATTGACGCCTGACTTTTTGTTCTGTGTTTATAATTAGTAGCACGTTCGGCGTATGTGCCAATGATTTTAAATGTCCGCGTTCGATTAGCTCAATTTAGCAGTATGTGCATAGTTATTCCCCAAATAGCCAATGTTTATTTTTGTGCTAGGGTCGTTAAACCAATATTCAAGTACACAGTTATGAAATTTTAATAAACATCTTATCTAGGAATAACCAGGCGTGTGTTCAGTAGTAACATAGTTCATGAGCGTTACCAAGTCACTGTTTTACTGTTAATCCTAAACCGAATGTAATATGTAGGGTATGGGCCAGATGGTCAATAGCACTCGTGGGTACTAGATATTGCTATTCCGAAAGCTATGATATCGCGATCAAATCCGCATCTCTGCACGCGAGGGTTCAAATGACGTGTCGTGAGGATCTGTACTTTTGAAACGCTGTAAAAAGGTAATGTTTCCGGGTTTTCACCATGAGCGAAAATCGCTTCATGGAAGTGGGAGACGGAGTCGTAGGGGCTAGCAGAGGATTGCTCCTGCCACTAATGTTGTTTGACAATGCAAGGTTTTAGCAATGTCTTTTCCGGCTAAAACCTTCAAACTATAGCAGACTCGCTGTGTACTTTGGTGTATTTGCACGAAGACCACATGGCTAAGTGTTACATTGATATCATAAAGAGAAATACTGGAAAACATTATTATTTAGGCATTTTAATTTCGATGCAAAAAGTGGAGGATAATTATATAAGCATCTCCCTTGTCCATAACAAAGTGGGAGGATGTGTCCCCCAAGGATTTACCCTCCTGGTTTTCACGTAAACTTAGTTGTCTATCCCCACCGGTGCATACTAGTGCTAGGAAATTTTGAGTTTTAACGCTAAATGTATAGGGAATGTACTACATCATGATCTATTCAAACCGCTCGATTAAAGACCAGAACCCAGAACATAATTATTTTCATGATGTCATAAACCACAATTCAATTCAATTCAATTCAACTGACATTGATTAATAGTGTAATGTTTTTATGTACCAGTATGTCACGTTGTTTGTACTTCAGTTGATCAACAATTGCGTTCTAAACTCTGCGGAAATAAGTACTCTTTGGTTAAAGTTCATCGATGGAATTCGTCACGTTGACTCAAGACTGATGAAATTGATTTTTATTCATATTAATTTTACTTATTTACTTTATATATGTCAACAGTTATTCAAAACCTCAAATCTATAAACTCGTCCATATTAACCGTAGATGTATTTAAGTAAATATTTTATTTTGTTTGTATTTGAATTTCTTGTTTTTCATATTTTTAATTTATCTTGTAACCTTAATGAGTGACATGATGAATAGCTACGTTTTTATATAATTGATTTGCTAGCTGGCTCGTTGACTGGCTGGCTGATTGGCTGAGTAAATATATATTTAAAAATCATTACTATCATCGCACCAAATACCGACCCCGGTATTGCAGTGGTTAAGCTATTGGACTCGTTGCTGGTAGGTACTGAGATCAAATCTCTGTCGAGGCTTGGAATTTTTAATCTCAGTATCGGATCCAACCCAGAGTGAGTGCTTTGCAAGACTTAGTGAGTATACACCAGCCAATAGTCTACAATTGGTTTCTAAAGGGCCGTGGTATTTGCTATCCTATCTGTGGGATAGTGCATATAGAATATTCCTTGCTGTTTATCGATAAGAGTAGCCGCATTAGTAACACTAACCTATGTCCTGAACAGACAGCATAGCGTGCTTGAACCTTAACTGGATATAAGCGTGAAAATAAATACAACCAACTAATCGCACCAGATACCAACAATGAAGAGTTCATACTGTTAAAGGGTTAATATTTGTTGATCAGTACTAGGTACATCAAGATAAGTCGCGCTCTCTTAATGGGCTGTCTCTTTATAATGTTCTCAAATAATGTTCTCTGGCGTGCTGCTCTCCCTATGAAGTCATCTCAGCGCCTGTCAGTACTAAATACGATATTTCAACTTTAATAACCACGGCAGCTCATTTCTGTATAGCCTATCTTTCGATTTATGGGATCCCTTATACATGACTAGTTGAGCGTTCACAATTCTACAAATACGGAAACGACCTCCTCTAGGTGGGCCCTAACGCTCATTCTATCTTAATAAGTTGGCTGCCATATTTGTGGCCAATAGTTTCCACGTGGTTTTGTCCATACGCGGTTGTAAATTAGTTTAGGGGAGACTAACTCTAAATGATAAAATCTCTCCAATCAAGTGCAATGATTTGGTCTCAAGCCAACAATGTACAACTATGAAACAAAACAGTATCACGTCAAATCAGAAGTTTAATGTATATAGCTATGTAACAAAACAATATCACGTCAAGTCAGAAGTTTAATGTATATATCTATGCAACAAAACAATATTAATTTTCTCTGACAATCAGAAATGCAAAGTATATAGCTATGAAACAAAACAGTATCACGTCAAGTCAGAAGTTTAATGTATATATCTATGCAACAAAACAATATTAATTGTCTCTGACAATCTGAAGTGTAAAGTATATAGCTATACAACAAAACAGTATCACGTCAAGTCAGAAGTTTAAATTATATAGTTATGCAACAAAACAATATCACGTCAAGTCAGAAGTTCAATGTATATCGCTATGCAACAAAACAGTATCACGTCAAGTCAGAAGTTTAATGTATATAGCTGTGCAACAAAACAGTATTAATTTTCTATGACAATCAGACGTGCAAAGTATATAGCTATGCAACAAAACAGTATCACGTCGAGTCAGAAGTTTAATGTATATAATTATGCAACAAAACAGTATTAATTTTCTCTGACAATCAGAAGTGCAAAGTATATAGCTATGCAACAAAACAGTATCATGTCGAGTCAGAAGTTTAATGTATATAGCTATGAAACAAAACAGTATTAATTTTCTCTGACAATGAGAAGTGCAAAGTATATAGCTATGCAACAAAACAGTATTAATTTTCTATGACACTCACAAATGCAAAGTATATAGCTATGAAACAAAACATGTTAAAAACATGCCCATCTGCTGAAAGAATCTTAGAATTTTGGTCTTGTCCTATGGAACATGATATACTTATAAATAACCGTCAATGTCTCATTGGTGGTTCGCACATATTGTTTTGGGTAATGCATTTTTTTAAATAGAAGACTATGTTGAAGTGAGAATAGGTGAGATGAAAAGGTTACAGAGTACTGTCGCTATTGTGTAAGGGATATATGTTTAATTTGTTTGCTGGGGACAGCACTGTATGTAGAATAGAAGGCTATCAGACGTGTGTAAAAGGAGGAACGCATTATGAGTACGTTAATTAACGCGAAGGTAGATTGATATTTGATATCATTACCCCAACGGGCACTCATAATTGGGAATTATTTTTCATAATGTCTGAGTGAGCATTATTATACATTGATTTAACCGTTAATTCTATTGGGTAGCTTTGTTCTGTTTATCCAGTGAAAGTTATCGTACTAAAATTGATAGTAATGCCATTGGACTTGACATTCATACGCTTCACGAACTATTTTCCTATAACAACGCAGTGAATCGTAAAACTTTGTGGTTGTAAACATAAATTGCTATTTAGAAACACATTGATTAAAAAAAAAATTGTGAAAAAATGTAATTAAATAGTAACTATTTTTAAAGGTCAGCTAAAGCACTTTAGGGAAAATCAGTAGCATTTGGATGGGATAATAAATAGAATATTAAACTTGTTACCATTTATTATCAAATGTTTGACCCAAGTGAAATCATTTTCCATTGTCACGAGCCAAAGCTCGTGATAAAGAAAAATTATTTCACGCGGGACATGAATTTGATGATAAATGGCAACTCGTTTAATATCCTCTATTTAATCATAATATACATATAAGGTACATAATATTTTCCATTTTAAAACAAGTTTCTCAGTCTTTCATTGGCGGTATTTCCAAGTTGCTACCCTTTTGCATAGTCGGGCATTCTTTGATAACTGCAACACTTTGCTTACCGTCAGTCTCCAACCTCAGAAGTTGATTCTTTGGCTCCGTTCCTGACGGTTGCCTTTTACTTGTATCACGGAGCTTTAGTTTTAAACATCTCTATTTAAAAAAAAAATCTCATGCACAGCAATGTTCTTTGTTCCTAGACACAACAGCAGCAACAACATCAGTACCATACCAAAATATCACACACGTGTGTGTGTCTGTGTGTGTGTGTGTGTGTGTGTAAGCGCGCGCGCGCGTGTGTATGCAGTAATATCACAAGTTGCGCACGTGTTTGTTGCCAATGAACCATTATTGTGACCACCCCATGAATCAAAACTAGTTCAACATGCTATTTTAAAAATCACTCTCATACCGTTATATATTAAAACCAATCTGGGGGTTTGTAACAAGCTACATTCATATTCTTAGTAACTCCATTACACTCTGAAAAACACAGGCTGATATTTAACATCGATTTTCTTCTCACCAACATAC
>JAULBS010074427.1:0-20628 GCA_032355785.1 Symmetromphalus regularis
GAAAATTTGAGACGGGGTATAAGAACAATTGACTCCGCCTACAGGGAGATAAGGTTATTTGTCAACCGGCAAACAACCAATAGGATTAAAGAATTTTACATGGAGGCGAGATAAAACAGTTTGATAGAAATAGTGTTTATTCTGTAAAAAATAACTCCTATATTAAAGGCTATAACCCTAGTTTCACACACATGTCTTTGTTATTTTGTGTCAGATGTATTTCGAGCAATACAAGCAACAGAATGGATGTTATAAATAAGAAATGTGTTACAAAGAGTTTGAACTCATTAGGGAGTAAAAGAAAGTACTGTTAATCAGCTGTTATTAGGTGTCAGACTCACAAAATTTACAAATTACCATCTTCAGAGCAACCTGCTTCCAGCACGTATGCTACTCTGTTAGCAGCAAGGGATCTTTATCTGTGCTTTCTTACAACCACTGGCTGAAATGAGAAATAGCCCAGTGGTAATTTGGGAGCTTTAAATAGTACAGAGATGACAAATTGTGTTCATTTTATACTTCGAATGGTTGATTGGTTTAGCACATAGTGGAAGCAATAATACTTGCAATTCTACTTCTTTCAGTCACACAAATTACATTCATATCTTGACACACTTTTATTCTCAACAGAATTTAAAGCAGTGTTAAAAATCTAATCACCAGGCTGCATTTCAAATGTGTATGAAAACATGATTTGAGAAATGATGCCTAGTCAAATCTTTTATAAAGGGTACTATAATGACATTTTGGACATCTACTAACACATTATTTCAACCTTTTTTTTTTTTTTTTTTTTTGAACCTTTATATAGAAGCCATCATAGTATTTTGTACTGTTTTATTATTTTTTGGTTTATCTCGATATCTACATATATTTTTTTTTGCTTTGTTTAATTCAGAAAGGAAAGCAAATGGCCTTGAATTTGAGAAGCATGCGTGCACAGTGCAACTCAGCAGACCATTCTCCAAGTTCACCACTAGTTGGTAATTAGTGTTTGCTTTCTTAGGCCTGTTTGCTTTCTGGTAACATGGGTTGTCAACGAAAGCTTTCCAATATAGTTAGTGCAGTTATTCAATTATAGTAATTCATTTTAATATTAAGCATCAGAAATTTTACATTTGAGTGGGTATTTCATGCTTTTAGTCAGTGGAGTATATAATCAAACAAATTACCAGTAAGAAATGAATTTGTTTAGTATGTAAAATCTTCTGTTAATCAGGGTTGGATGCTTGCTAGAAAATAATTCACAGAAAAAGGCTTGTCTGCTAAAGAGGCATTTCCCACCAGTGCTTCACTTTGGGATTTACTCCTTATTAATAATAAAAACTTTTGTTTTTCAACTTTTAATAAAGGAGCTAAGTAAGTCAAACATAACTAGCCCAATATAATAACTTCATCAAAGCAATGGACTTTGTTAATTTCTTAACACAACTACTAATTTAAATAGCCATGAATAGATTGTGTATTATTAATCAAATTATAAATTCATTTTAAAAAAAACATTGGCTGTCAAAATCCACTCCATTGAATGGCAATAACATCCTTTCATTACTTTTATTTCTTGTTAGGTCAAACATTTTCATTGTTCAGATTACATATTTCTGAACCAAGAATAAAAAGTAAATTTGTTATTGCTTAGAGCAAAATATGTAAATTCCCTAGACTAAGATTTTCATTTCTTATGCTCGACTTTCAGAATCACTGATTCTACCATCATTGGTAAAAGAATATAAATAAAAACAGATAAAAATTTAATTTAATTTTTATTCCATTTCTGGTACAAAGCATATTGACAGATCTGTAATCTTGAAAAGATAAAAGGTGTGGCAGTACTGATAATGAGGTTATTTTACTGATATTCTCTGAATTTTATGACTTAATATACAAAACAGTGATTAACTTTGTGTGCATGTCATGCTTGCATGATAACAGCATACATCAGCATAAACTGGAGTATTAAAAGAGAAACATTCAGTGCAGTTTTAGAAGATTAAAACAGGAATCTTCACAATTCAGGTAGATGAGTCCCTGAGTTATAATTTCAATCTGATGCTCACTGATCTGGAAAAACTGAAATGCTTTTGACTGCGATGCCTCAGATTAAAGTTTGGGGCTCATCTGTTGGTATATCTATGAAGAACATAGCATTAATGTTGTATGCATGGAGTTATAGTATGTGTTAAAAAAAAAACTACCTTTATGAGGAGATTCACTTATAAGATCAAATTACAAAGGATGTTCTGGACATGCAAATGGAATGTGGATATAGACAATCTATCAGTTTGTCCTATAATATATGGCCTGAATATCCCACTGATTACTGATAAATCTTGGCCACATAAGCGAGCAAATAGAATTTAGCATTACTGATCTTATATTAAGTGTTAGAGTATCCTGACATGATGGCCTTGGCGTAAATAAGCTGGATTGATGATGGCGGTTAAGACGCATGTAGCATGCCACTTCATGTTCCACTGAAAAGATAGTGACAAAACTCATTTCACAGAAAAGATAGTGACAAAACTTGTGATAAATATTCTTTATTTCAGATGCTTTGACAATTGATTTCTTTGATGGGAAATACCCTATGTCCAGACAATGCAAGAAGGTATGCAGTTTTAGTGGTCTGGCTCATCATTGCTTCGAGATGGAAAAGTCCACGTGTGATGACACTAGATTGCCAGCATACCACGCATTATCATGTCCATCATTACATCAACACAGACGGCAGTTTTCTTTGGATGGTAATCAAAATAATCTGTCGTATACAAACCTCAATACTTCCAGTAGTTCTAGTACCAGTGGAATAGACACCAGTCCACGTTATCATCGAAGTACTGATGGACAAAACAAACGCAGGGATTTCATTCGCAGTTCCATCAAACATGGAAACAGTAGTACTACAACATCAAACAGTGCTGAAAGCAATACCAATTCTGACTGCTCATATAGGAGGCAGCAGTATCCAAGCAATGGGAAAAAAGAAAACCCAAAATTGAGTTCCAGATCACCTTCAGGAGTAAGACGTTTTAGTTTCAATGCAGCTATTGAAAATCGGAAAGACATGAGTGATAATCTTCAACCAGTCCCGAGAAACCGCAGTTCTAGTTATCAGGCTGCTATAGAACAGGGCCAGAAGGATTCTACAGAGGATGTGGGATACGCGTCATCCACTACAGATACAACACCAGACGAGCATCAAGAATTGAGTATCGGACATGTTGGAGCTGTGAAGAATGATGTGAAGTCAGTTAGTTTTCACCTTCAAGAACAAAATGTGTATGAATACAGTGGTGCCAAAAGTTCTTTAAATGATTATTGTGGTGACTCTTTAAATTCGGAAGAGGATCATTTTCAAAGTTTTGAAGGTTTTGATGTTCACCATTCATCTCAAAATGGCAGGTAAGATCCATTTAAATGTATGTCAATTTGTATACATAGTTTCCAGCCTTTGAAATATGTCTCGGTCTCATGTTTTATTGTAAACGAAACATGGCTTATTTTAATAAACATACAAAGTATATTTTGTAGGATTTATTTGGACCTACTGCAACAATTCTCATGGTATTTGAGAGACCACACATCTTAACCTAACAGCCACTGAAACACTATATATAGTACTAGCTTTAGAACCTACTGCATCAATGCACATTGGATTAGACAAGACTGCAAGTCTTAGTATAACAGCTATTGAGACATTTATGAAAACAATACTGTGAAACAGTTGTGTCTTGTAAACAATCATGCCTCTCATTTAGGAAATACCAGATAAAAACAAATAACACTGAAATGATACTGAAAACAACTCATTCATATTACACTTTATCTTAAGTCATGCATCTTGTAGTTGTACAACTTTATAAAGTCTGGCAAGATAAGGGGTCCTACTAAAATGTAAAATTGTACATTTGAAAATATACTGTCTTCTTATGCTGTCAGAAACATGTTTCGTGGGCTGTTTGACAAATAGTATAGATAGATCTGTACACATTTTTGTCCATTCAGTTGTAGGTGAATAGATACATGTATATATATATAACTCAGTTTTTTTTTGTAAATAAAATTAATCAATGCCATAATTATTTAAATAAGAATTACAAGAAATGTGTGAGCAATGCAGTCAGAGGTTTAAAAAAAATAATGTTCTTATTTTGAATATAAAATAAATTGATAAACCAATCATGTTGTTAAGTAAAATAGCTTACACTTTCAGACAGTTGTTAAATCCAGCCAGGAAATTATCAACATTGATAGAAGAGGACGTTGATCACTTTGATGGTCATGGAGAGAATGTTTCTCCTAAAAAAACAGACAAAATTCTTAAATATTCACCAAGGTAGTGGAGTATTATTGTTTCTATTCTTTATTGTTAGGCTTGCTTTCTTTTTTGTCTTTAAAACTAATTTGCTTTTTATTGTAGTTGTGTTTCCATGATTTGTGTGCATGCTTTTGATAAGAGCAGATAAAAATAAAAATGGTGTCACTGTGTTTCCAATAACCCTGCCTACCCAAATGTTACCAAACAAAAAAATATTAGCAAGGGTTTTGTGGCCTATGATGATAAACTTTGGTATTCAGTACAATTCTCCATCATTCCCCACTATTCTCCAAAAGCTATATCATTTTTATTTTCAATTTTGAGGTTAAGGTTCTCAATCTGTGTGCAAAAAAAAAAAACTTTTTTTTTTTATTATGTAAGTTAACATAAATAAATCTTTGGAAAAACTGCATTAAAATGCATGTTCTATTAATTAATATTTTATTGTTGTAAAATTGTTAATATTTTTGAAGAGAAACTGAAAATTACCTGTTTCCAAAAGTCAGAGCCATGCGTATCAAGTCAACTTTCAGAAATATAACCCATGTAAAAAGGTTTCACTAAAGGATTATTTGGTAGATTTGACGAAAATAAAATAATGAAAACAACACATTTTTGTTGTTGTCTGAGTTTGATTTTTAAAATCAATGCTAAAACAGGATTTAATCATTCTTTGCCCTATTTAATATGTGTTCTTTCATCAACTGTGAACAACGAATTATTTCAGTATAAAAATAGAAATAAAGCTATATCCTGCAGATTGCTAAAACAGGTCTATGCTAAAAGCTCTTTGCACTTTCATTATGTGCATGAAATCTTCACCTACACATGTCCATCCATTTGTCATCTGCATTCACTGTATTGTTTGTGCAGTTAATTAAACATGATTGTAGTGTTCATATTGCATAATTGTGCTCTTGTGCAAGCCTGGAAATAAGTGCTCAGTCACGGACATTGTCTGGTACAAAATTGTCACAATTTTAATATTAGCGGTCATTTTGTCCAACACAAAATCAGTTCGATGCTGTACGTTTAAAATGTATATTTTGAGGAGTTTCATGATCATACACATGCTTACATATGCCTAGCTGTAACTGAACAGTTGCCACTACATTTACGGAGTAAATCTAGTAATAGACCCGATCAGGCCCAATGACTCTATAAATAATACTTTGAACCAGAATCCGTAATCGGCCGACTTATTCCGAATGACCTAAATAACCGGCAACTTTAGCTTGAAGTTGCCAAAACTTTTGATGATTTTTTGTTTAACGTCCACCTGCGATTGAGCTTTCATTTTACATTTTTGCGAGGAACTATTTTTGTGACCATGTCCCCCAATAATAAAAAAAGGAAAATTTACCAAACTCTTTTGAGTTACAGTTTCATTTATACGCTTTGACGTTATCTGCATACTATCCACGTGTTATATATTTCCGATATGACATGTTATCAATTGAACACTTGCATGATGCAACTTTTTAGACAAATAGTATAATTTATTGATTATAGCCTCAAGTTTCTGTTCAGATTAACTGAAAATATTCATAATTAATCACATATAATCTTTGTAGAAACAAAGAAAACTGAAATCTGCTTTTGTCCGTAATGTATTACAAATTTACAGTACGGTGTTCATAGCCAAACCAGAAATAAGTTCATGCATATTTGAATTTGCGGCATTATCCGCATGTTTGTTCATAGCCAAACCGGAAATAAGTTCGTGCATATTTGAATTTGTGGCACTATCCGCATATTTGCGATTTTCACGGTAGGTTTTATTCGCACGTTGTTTTTTGTGTATACGGAGTACTTTGCTGAAAGGTGTAAGTGACGATTTGGTAGAAACAAATGCGTACATGTGGTTGAAACATGAAGAAAATTTGAAAGTTGAAGTATCTGATGAGGTGTGCAATAAAAAACATTTTAATTTCAATTTAATTTTATGACAGGTATGTTTTTGTTTTTGACCAGCACAAATTGACTGACATTGGACATTTTGACCACCATGTTTGATTTACTGTAGACGTTACACAAATACATATAAAAATGAGGTTGTTAGGTAATTATTTGTATAATGTATTTTTATGGTACACGGTTTTTATTTTATAAATATATTTATCATAATTTAATATCAGTATCCTTTTTGCAAAGATTAATCTATTAAAGCAAAAATGATGAATGAGATACGAATATTACCAATAATGATCCAGATGTACCAAATGTTAAGTGGGGTAACTTATTTAACGACCCCCCCCCCGCCCTAGTACTTTTGTGCTGGGGGGGTCATTAAATAAATAAGTAAGTTACCCCACTTTGTATATAACTTGTCTTCCATTTTTCATTTTTATTGTGAAAAATTTCTGTGTCAAGTACATGATTCAATAGGTAATATTTTAAATTATTATTTAACAAAGAAATTAAAAAATTGCACAGGACTTTATTGCTATTTCCATAATTCTAGTCCTTTTTCGCCTAGGTTCACACTAACTAATTGAGAAATTTCCAAGTAGCATAAACAGACTATTGTTGTCAGAATTATTATTTTCATATATGTGTATCATTTCTTCCAAATAAGGTTTTTTTTTTTATCTCCAATGTTGCAAGACTCCAGTATATGGCACAGTTCTCCACATTTTCCTAAAGACTATATGTTGTTTTTAATTCCCAATTTTAGAGTAAAAATTCCTAAACTTGGTGTAAAAATTACCCATCCTTTTATCTTTTATTATACATATCAGGGTTTCTAGAATACAGTAGCTCAACGCCCGTGGCTAGTGGTTTTTGCTGTCAGGCTACCAAATAATCACTTTCCACTAGCCCGCCGGTTAGAGATATTTAAAAAAAAAAAAGTAGAAAAAAAAGGAACGAAAAGCACTCAACGTAATCGTTTTGATAAATAAAGTATATTATTAGCCTGAAATACATCAAATAACTCGCTGCTGTAATCTGCAAAAAAACGCTTTCCTCTATTTCTGTTTCCGACAAGATGTCATAATATCCCGAAGCATGCCGAATGTCTTCCCTACGGAGATATTTTTTCTTCCGGTTAAAACAAGCGCTCCAAATAATCGTTTCAATAAATAAAATCTAACTATTATTGGCCTGGAATACGTCAAATATCTTGTTAGTGTAATCTGTAAAAAAAACGCAGTCCAAGATTTCTGTTTCCATCAAGATGTTGTATTCTTGCCACTGGACAGGGTTATCCAGCTTTTACATGGTGCTAGAAAAATCTGTCTGACCCAAGGGCTAGATAAATCTGTCCGACTGGGCTAGACGGATTTCTACATACGCCTTTCCAGTGAACTAATAACGGAACTACTTATTAGGATACATAGTTCTGGGTTTTTTTCGCAGTAAATATATTCAAAGAATGAAATACAAATTTAAAAATGTAATGTAATAATAACATATTTATTTTAATTAATATTGAACAAATAAAAAAATAAAATAAAATGTAATGCCTATACTAAATATGTCATTATAATTTGTAAAAGTGCAAATGATGTCACTAAAACAAGGAAAAGTACAACATAACGTCATGTTGGGCGAAATACATTTAAAAAAAAAAGTTTTGCTTTTACAATAACCTTTTGGATACTGCAGGCGACTTCTCGACAACATCATGCTATCCCTTGAATACTGAAGGCAAAATTTATCGACAATCGAACTGGCTCTTTAAAATTAGTATTTCCTGTTCCCAATTGCAAATGGCGGATTTCTGAAGTGTTTGAACTCCTTTATCGATCGAAATTGTCGGTGTAAATTCAGGTATTTTTTATGAAGTTTTTTGTAATGTGACGAGCAATGGCGGTGCTACGCAGAGATTTTGAAGAGCTAATTGGGAATAAATATTATTTTGAGATTTACCGAAGGTGAGGATTTTGATTCTGAATATTGGGAGCAAACAGCGAGAGAATTTATAAATAAACATTGTAAATAACACCGAGTGTGAGGGCGAGAATATGGTGATGAATGTAAGCAATCTGACCATAAATATGAATTGCCAAGCGTAGATTACAGTTTTTTTGTTCATTCGTTTTTACGCTTTTCTAGACCGCAAACCGTGCACCTACAAAAAATGCCCTTCAAAGACCAAAAATAATGTTAATTTGTTCATACCTTTATATTATTTTATTGTTTTGTTAAGTTTTAAAGACAAAATGTTTGATCAAAATGAGATGCCTCTCAAACTGATTTTATTCAAAATTAATCCAGTTTTTGGGGAAGTAACTCTTAAAAGAATTCAGTAGTCTAAAGGTTAAGGATATTATAAATAAATTGACCCAAAATATGTAATAAATCTTTAACAGGCATAATTGTCAGAAAATTTGAGTAAAAGAAATATTTAAAAAGTGTCTGGTTTTCTCTGTTATAAATGACTGTTGATCATCTGTGGGCTAAACTAATTTGGCGTGACGTGTACAGATATCAGTGTAGTTAGGTATCGATATTATCTGTTTCCAAAATCTGTTTAATTAATAAACTGTGCTATTTAATAATTAAAATGATTAAAATAGTTTTTTATGTTTGGTAAATAAATGATACAATTAAAGTCATTTTTTATGTGATCGATTCTAATTATATTCGGAGATTTTCGCAAAAAAACAATAATTACCTAACTCACATTAAACAAATTTTAATTCATGTTTACAAGTGTGTGTTTAATGGAAAATATTTCAATGGAACACAAAATGAAATTATTAAACAGAAAAAATTGGAACTTGTTAAATTCTGAAACGGAAAAGGGGAAAAGTGGAAACGGAAAATCAGTGCCTCTACTATTGTGTTTTTGAAAATGGGGACACTAATCTTACAGTGAATCAGGGTGCAGACACGTACATTTTTTTAGATGGATTTTTAGAAAATCATGCAAGATTAGCATGTCCATCCGATTGTCAAGTTTGAGTAATGTTTTTACTTTGTAGTGTTAGGAGGTAGGGCTAGTGAATTTTTAAGTCGGGCTATAGAATTTAGAAAATCACTGATCCCATGGTTAGTGGATTAAAAAAAAATTCTAGAAGCCCTGATTATATAAACACAATTAGATGGATTAATTTGACTAAAATACATGTAGTAATAACTATTATTAAAAATAAATAAATAATTCTTTATGAAATGACACTAAATTTCCCAATGTCATTACAATTGACGTCTAATCAAATTTCAGAAATAAAACTGTCTGAAAATAGAGCAAATGACTGGTTTGTTTTCCCATCGCTGGTTTTAATCTAGTTGCATATAACTAAGTATAATTCATTTTTGTTCACACAGTATTTATTGATTAATTATTGGCAATGATCACTTAACATGCTTTGTAATTATTTATACAAAATAAAATGGGACACTTGAAAAAAAATCTGCATAAACTATGAAATGAGTTACGCAGATTTTTTATTTTCAGAGCCATGACAATCAAATCATTCTTGCACAAAGTGCAGAATATGATGGTTTTAGCTTGCCTGTTTTTAAAATCCATGTATGGCAGTATAATTAGTTATCTGCTGTTAAATGTTTTCTTGTGAATGAAAACATCATTAAATGATATACATGTAGCTCTAGCAGTTAAACCTGCTGTTGGCGAGTTGTTTGGTGTGAGTTCTTTTCATTATATAAGAAGTGTGTAAAGCGGTTAAGCCGTGTGTGTTGTAACAGCACTGAGGTAGCTACTCTGGTATCAGAAGTGTGTTTACAAAGCAGAAAGTGCAATGTTCTGATAGCCCAGCCAGCCCGCTTGCAGCTCGACCATTCCAAGGTAATCAATTTCAAGATGCTGGCGACAAGCAATTGGCTTGAAAGCTTCATTCATGTAACCCTGTGTCAATCCTTCATTGATTTTTTACTGGCCCACAGTTCTAGCCCAGCATTAATAAACATGATACATTTTCACTGGCTGATGATCACTTGTTCTTTGATGGCATGAAGGAAATATTTGTGTTGTTGTGGCAACCGATGTACAGTAAAACAAAGTAAATACTTAAAATGAAAACCAGGTGTCTTGCACATTTTAACAAGAGCTGAGCATGAATAATTCTTGAATCCATTAATGTTTTTGATGAATAGCCATCCACAGTGCAGTTGTACCTGTGATATAGATTTATCACTTCGTTTTTCATTCTTTTAACATTAAATTCTTCACGCAATAATTTAAGCTTATAATAAATGTTCACAATAATGTGTTTATACTATTTTAACAGACACTTACCAGTAAAAGTCTCTTTGGAAATGGCATAAAATTATATTAAAGGGTGATTGGGTCTTTTTCCAGAAATGAGATGGAAAATGCCATAAGGAGTATGAATAAGTTAATTTGATAGTAACATGGATGTAAATATGCTAATACTGTTCTCAATGGCTGAAAGTTTTAGTAAGGAAGGGATGATGCTAGTAAATAAATTGGGAGTATATATATATAAAAAAATATCTTAGCCTTAATTTTCTTTTGAACATGAATAAAGCAGATTTTTAAAATGATAAAATATTTTGATTTTTTTTTAACAATACATATATTCTGTATTTTGTACAATATTTTCAAGTCTTATCTTTTATTTAATAATTACAGTTTAATCCTTATTATTGTTACATAGAGGTGGGTAGTCATAATGACTAATGTTTTCACACAAGATGTAATAAAACATTTATCTGCTTGTTTTATTAGTATAAAATAAGGAATATTTGCCAGTATGGTCACTGATCAACTGTCTGTTGTTAATAAATACTACAGACATGACCTTATCAAGAAACTCCATGTGACAGACCTCTTGAAGTGTTCTCAGCAGTAGCCTTGCAGTGATTGCTGTTTTGTATGGGCAGTTGTAATATATCACTGTGTAGTGTGCAGTAGTGATGAGGTCAACTTGATACACATGTAGTACGCAGCATATTGTATCCATGTAGACCATAAGGTGTAGTTGTGTATTTCAGCCCCTTTGATTCATCATAGGCCAGTATTTTTCTGTTAAGATTTTGGAAATCACTTAAAAGGCATTAATTCTGCTCAGGATTTCTTTTTAATTTTATGCTAAAGTGCAATAGTTATTTTACTTAAGTCCTGAATTTTTCTATTTTTCTATTATTAATTAAAAACCAAAATGTGTAAATATTTGTAGTTAATTTTTATTACCATACCCATTATAATTTTTTTAATATAAATATATACTGATTAATATTGGTTTAAATATATTTGTAATAAGTTAATTCAGTTTTTGCGTTGGGCACAATTACATGTCAGAATTTACAAATATTTGATTGATGTTCAGCATCTAATCACTACTGTAGTAGTGTCGTTAAACAAAAAAACTAAATATAATTTTTTAAATCCACTGTCACTATTAGGGGTGCAACGATATGGCCAAATCCATATTGCAATATATTGTGATACTGCAGGCAGATCTGTACTGATTTCTGATGAAAAAAGAGAATATATAGACAGTAGATTTATGTGTTTTAATTACTAATAAGTTTACTTTTTATTTTTATAACTTATTGTCATAGTCATAGGTTATATAAAAAGATGGGTACTCAATAGGTAGATGTATCTTGATACACGAAAACATATCTAAATCATATAGCGGTATGTATTGCACTCAACAAATATTGCAATATACCAGTATATCGTTGCACCCCTAATCGCTATTGTTAATTTATGCATTTAAATTGGTATTTATCCAAATGGATTTTCTCACATAATATCAAAATGTCATCATTTTTACATAACTATTTTATTTAGTGATATTAAACAAAACCCCGACATTTCCCAAGTAGTGGTACTCACATGCAACAAGCATGTTAAATAGCTCTGCAGTAATTTAAATAAAAATTAAAGTTTGTGGCTTAATAATTTTAATTATTAAAACCAAAACCTTTTTGTTTCTATGTTTTATAAATAAAACCACCCACTTTATAAAACAGAGTACCTCCACATTCCAACAGTTCACCATATTATTTTATGTTGTCCTAAATAAATTCACCTTCTTGTTCCATTGCTTCAAATAAATTTATCTTATCACTGACATGCAGCTAGACTAGTTTGATTGATCTGTCATTTCTAAAATTGTTCAGTTTTCTGTTGCATTCATTAAAGCTTGGTCACATTGAAATGCTTGAGGTAAATAATATTAGACAGCATGCAAATACGTATGTAAACTTCAGCATCATTTAATGATAGTTTATAAAAACAGGTTAAAAAAAAGTTCAATAAAACAAAAGAAAAACAGTGGATTTAGTTGGATTTTGTAAATACATGAGTCCATTACATTTATCAATATAAGTCACATTAAGTGGCAGCAATAGTGCTATCTGGAACTTAATTCTAGAATTCAGTTAAATCTTTATATCTTGTCTTCTGATAAATAAAAGCACAAGATAAAAACAAACACTTATCCCAAGCAAATAGAACTTGCTTTAAAAAGTAAAATCTAAATGATTCTGGAGCTTTATTATCGTTATACATTACATGACTACCCCCATCCCCCCTAAAAAACAAACAAAAAACTCCCACCCCAAAACACAAAACAAAAAAACCACCAATAAATAAATAAATAAAACCAAACAAACCATTACCAAGGTTATGTATGTTCCTTGAAAAGCTTTCTAGCAAAGTTTACTTTTCTCAGGATGGGCCACAAATGTTGCTTACATTTATATCTTTTAAGTCACATGGTTCCAACAAATAATGGGTGTGGTTGGGTCCACTGATATCCCAATAGGCTAGTGCAATTGTTTCCTGATTTCTAGCCTTGAGATTACATACATTTTTGAAGTTTTATTGAAAGTTTTTTGTTTTTCAAAATCAAAACAAAATCTTTTGTAAGAAAAATGAATTCTAAAAAGAAAAGAAAATCCTAATTCTGACCAGACTGATGTTGCCATATTATATTTCTGTCATATTATAGTTTGGTGTATAGACCAGAAAATGAATCAATCATCTGTATATCACACCAGCTGCAACACTCAGAATGTAGTGATGTATTTAATATTTATGTGCTAGGTGGTAAACTGCAGCATCAGACACCATCTGTCCAATAAATTGTTTATATTTTCCCACATTAGACGGAGGTTGTTAATAATGACCATTTTCCTGTTCATACACTACTAATTTTCAGACCTCCATTGCAGGTACTCTTAAAGAGAATTGTTAAAATGACTAAAGGCTCTGTTATGTATCAGCAGTTGGCCAGTAAAAGAAATCCAACACTGTACTTTGAAGCATAAAATTACAATATAGTGGAAATGTATAAAACAATGTTTGTTTTAGGTATAATTGGTTATTTTATCTTGCACTACAATTTTACTACTAATGTGATGACAATCCAATCAGAACATTTTGATACTGATTGTGTAGTAATGTGACTACTATAACAGACGTAAACATGGCCATCATTGTTGTTCCTTGTATTATTTATTTAAATAATGTGTCTGATTGGTTGTTTGCAAAGTGAAAATATTCATTTTGGTTGCATTTGTAGATGTACGTTCATCTTTTTTTTGCTTTCAAAAGCACAAAAATAATCTTATTTTATTTATAATAAAATAAAAATTTACAATAATTATGTTTAAGTAGTGTTTTGATTGAAAAGGCATGTAAAACCATGATTGAACCCCTTTAAACTGATTTTTTTTTTGGGGGAGGGGTGATTTCAATCAAAATTTTAATGATTCATTTAAATTTATACACTGACCTTTAACCCCTCCCTTGTTCTGTGTACAAATAGGAATATGCTGATAACTGGAAACAACACTAATAGCTGGACAATTTTACATGTAAATAGTGTCCACTAGTGTATACAATTAATGGACACTTAAAATGTGAGCTTTCTGTGTATAAATAACAAAACTCAGTACACCGGACAAATTTAATATCTGTAAAATATTGTTATGGTATTTTAAACATTTACTTTAAAATAATTACAGTGTCACATTTACTAACAATAATTAAGAAAACATTTGAAAGCATGTTTCTGTTTGTAATAATAATAATAGTAATATATATGATAATGACCATCATAAACTTGCTGTTGACTGTCACCACACAGTGAGCAGTGATTGGAATGAAAGCACTGTGCTGGTGGTGTTGGGGTCTGCTATTTGTAAAAATGTGGACATGTTGACCTAGTTAAGTGTTGACAAGTGTGTGACGAGGGACCTGTGCTATCACTGTTAGCTGTGTAGTACAACTTGTTGCTCCTAGTTATTCTATGCCTGGGCCTTGTTTCAGCTTTGCTCATTTCTTAAATGTCTTTGTTCGTTTGCAGATTAAAACATAGAAAACTTACAATGTTAATATTGTTAATGTTTGTTGATAGGTGCAGTGTCAATACTGTTTAGTGCATATAATTAGGTAACAATTTCTTTTGTAGTTAAAATTGCATCAGAATTAATATTTGCTTCTTTAAACATATTTTATTTAAATAAATATACATGTATCTGCTTGCAGAACAAAATTGATTTCTGCCTGTTCATATTAGTGAACCTAGCAATAAGTGTATGCTAAAATGACAAAAAATAATAAAATTAAAATTCCTGACATTAATCATGTCATTATGTAGTCTTTAAATTAGTATTTTGACTTTTGACATAAAAAGAACATGCATTTGTATTATTTACTGATATGAACACAAATATGTGTAACAAATTATATCATTGATAATGTCACTTTAAAATTGTTTATTTGTTGGGTATGGTAACAATGGTATGACTACACAAAACAGTATGCATATATATTGATATTGTTTCTTGGTGATTTGAATTGAAAGTAGTTGTGAGGTGATTGGAAAAACACATGAGCTTGTCTTTGATACCATGGGCAAAAACTGTTAGAAAGCTGCCAACAGAGGAGTTGTGTGTGATGTTTGAGAACATTTTCCATGCAGAAATTAATATAAAATTATTTATTTTTTAAATAAAACCAACATAAAAATAAACATTAACTAAATACATTTAACATTCAGTTTTACTAATTGTTTTATGTTGTACACCATAATGGGTCAATGAATTTTTAGTCAAGGGCAGTTTATTGTCAAAATCACTGCTTCAGTAGCAAATGGATTTTTAAAACCCAGTTAAAAAATCTTGTAGCCCAGTGTAAGTGTTTGGAATGCTGTTATTTTGATATGCATGATAACATTGATACAGAATGTATTGAAATATTTTATACTAGTGTATTAATATAACAATTCCTCAGTTTGAAACTAACAATAAATAATAAACTGACAGTCATATGAATGTTAAGAGTGATTGGCTGCAAAATGCCTGATATGGTCCACTGATTAATTGTTTCAGTGTTCACTTAAATGATCACAAATGTTTTAATATGAGTACCTGTTAATCACTTATTCATAACAGCTATACGCTTAGCCGTTTACTTGAAATATTTGTGTGAAATAAGATATAAAACTGAAAGCAAATAGCATTTATATATCTTAATTTCATAATACCAAAAGGTGGGGGTAGGGTTGTTAAAAAAAAAGTCACTGATTGGTAAAGAAAGGATTGTAAACAAGTAATTTGGGTTGGTGCACAGATTTTTTTTTTTATCTATTTTTACAATTCATCAATTTTTGAGGCTGGGAAAAGGAATTATTCATTACTCAAGAAGTCCTGTCAGTAAAATAAAAAGACAGGTTCTTTTTAACTTACCTGTCACCAATACAAGTGGAAGGAAATCTAAAAAGTAACATACATGTAGACTCATCATTCCTCGAACAGCTGAGCATTGTAACTTTAAGATGCACTATGTTGTTTGGTCTTCCAGACCACTGAACAAATTTGTGATGTTGCCAGACTCAATTTCTTTTAATATGTGTGTATAATTATTAATTTGCACAGTATAGATTTGTTGCAAGTCTAGGTTCAGTAGGCTCATGGGGAAAATGTAAATATTTAAAGATGACTTAAAAATAATGATGTACATATACATAATACCTGAGTTTTTCTTTATGTCTGTATTATATGCAGATTTTCATTAACTAATTTTAGAAAATTTTATTATAATTATAAAATTTTTCTTTAATATCATTTTCAGAAATTGAGAGAGGATCATGGGATAAGGACCAGAAAGATCGTGACATAGGCTTATCATACGAATGTCGAACTCTGTTGTTCAAAGCTCTTCACAATCTCATCGAAAGGTAAGTTTCATGTACATATATATTTACCTATATATATATATAGATAGATATAGATATATATAAATCAATGTTCTGCTATCTTATAAAACTAGCTCACCACTTTGCATGCTGCTTACAGATTTAACATGTGATGCTGTATTTATAACTGTCATTATGACCAGAGGCCTTTTGTTTTAAAATTAGTGGAATGGATGTTCTTTAAAAAAAAAACTTTTACCCATGGTGAAGTGTATACACAGCCTTTGCTTACACATACCACCTCCACCCCATTGTTAATCAGAATGTATTATTTTTGTCAAAAAGTGTTAATGTGTCAGATGGTTTGTAAATTCTGAAGTTGAATTTTAGCAGATGGTCATAGGCTAAATTGTCTGGCAATGGATAGATGAATAATCTTTGTTGCATGTTTAATTTTCTGCTGAATTATCTATAAACCACAAGAACCAGATTATCTGAAATGAAAATCATCCTAATGTTAATATCGATTATATTTGTTTAATCAAGAAAAAAATTTGAACGTTCTTGATTTTTTTGTACACTTCAGTTAAAGTTAAGCACCACCTTATTTGTTTCCGTTATTTAACTTTAATTAAACTGAATTTTAATAAATATTTTCTGAATATTGAATGGCCATCTTTATGTTCTCTCTAGTAATGGTTATCAGTTGCAACAGATCCACATTCCTCACAAAGTGCCTGTAAAATTCTTGTAAGCATCTTGCACAAAGTTAATTTTACATTCAATATTTTTTTCCAGTAGGTCTTCAGTTGAGTGCGTTTCCTTTAAAGTTGATTTGTCAACCATAGCCTTAATGAAATCAAACATTTAAACACAAAACAGAAAAATATTTTTTTTGATTCCATATTAATTTATTATTGTAATACAATTGAACCTATATTATACACAACCTTTTAAGTGAGTTCCTTATAAAAAATGTTTTTATAAAAACTTAGTAGCACCAATACAATTTGTCTTCTCAAAATGAACTACATGTTACATCTGTAATTCGCATTATGGATCATCCCAATCTTAAAAATTAAAATGGGGTGACTAGTAATTTTTCTTGGAGACAAGTAACTTTTTAAATACACTAGTATCTCAGGTGAGTGAAAATAATTTTTTAATTTCTGCCCCTGATCTATATTTATTATGTATAGTATTAATTAGTTTTGTGGATTTAATTAATTTCAAATGTTTATTGCAAGCAAACTGAAAGCTTGCCACATTGTTCACCATGGTCATGCTACTACAGCAAGAGTTCAGACTTAATAAGAAAATATTTTGAAATGGGAGAAAACAAGTAAATTTAAGAGGTCACTGTAAGGTTTTAATATTTACTTGAAAATATGTTTAGGAGTGCTTTCACTTGATATTTTTCAGATGTCTGTTGACGAAAAACTTTGTCCGACTTGGGAAATGGTTTGTTCAACCATTTGATGCCAGTGTGAACTCCGACCGAAGGTAAGCTTCAAACACCTTTGAAAGTAATTTTTATCTGAAAAAATAATTTATGCATTTTGTATTAATTGTAAGCATTCTATATTTAGCAGTAAATTTAAGTTGAATATTAGGGAGGTTTAGATTGCTTATGTGTACTTGTACGGGTACGTGTAGTGACAATATTCTGTATATGACATCATCAATAGCAATGCTTCACGTGATATTTCTACACAGTACACGTCACTTCTAACTTGTAAAGTGGAGACTACACGTAAGTCCAAACGTAGTGAATATCTATTTGTTGCAAGCTATTATAATAATAATATACTGATTAAAACATAATTTTAGTAAAATGTAGTATTTACTTCATTTGTTGACAATAATTTGAGTGATAATAGTTTCAAATAAAGTGTTTCAAATAATTTGTGTAGGCCTAATGGTGTGTTAAATCTGTAGCAGATCTAAGCCTGGTTGGTGGCATCCTCTCCCTCCTGCCTCCAATGTTTTTGGAAAATCCAGGGATTTTGAAATGCCTTATCTGGCTAATTAAACCAAACTGCAGTGATTTTTGCTTCTTGCCGCCCACCGACGCATAGGGGAATTCCCTTTTATCATGCGTTTCAGGCACTTATTGAGGGGATAATTGACGGTGCGTGCGTCATTTTTTTGTTGTTGCTGGTTTTTTAAATATTTTTAATGTCATCGAAATTGAAAACATTTAATATTGATCAGCTTATTTTTGAATATAAGACTCTTTTATATTGGGTGGGGAAGGAAAGGGAAATCCCACCCGAGGGGAACTAAATATTGTAGAATTAATTTTAGTTGTGTCTTCAAGTAATCAGTTAAGATACAGATTACTTTTCTTAATTATAAAACGACGAAATACACGAGAATAAAGACATTCACAAAAACAGCACATACGAGGTTAAGTGGCAGCAGTTGTTGACTTATTAAGGGAAGGAGGTGGGGTGTCTTTTTAGTTAGAGGTTACAAGACTTATAGTTACTATGCGCACATGATTTGCCATGTAAGATAGAAATTTCTTTAATAGCTTTCTTTCATGGGATAACTCTATCTTACATATGTAAGAATGAGAGAAATATCCATCTCTCAGGTCACGCAGAGTGCATTTGAAAGTGTGTGTGGGGTGGAGGAGAAACTTGACAACCTGCCAAAGTCTTAATTATTGAACTCGAAACCCCATTATATCCAAAAACTCTGGATTACGGCCACTTTATTTTGTCACCGAATTTGAAAATTGTTTCATTTCATAACTTTAGGGATTTAAAAAAATTAGTTGTCCCCTAAAAAGTGAGGGCATGATAATCCACAGAATACCTCATACAGAGATGTGGAAAGAAAGCAAACATCTGGGCTACCGTAGATCATTATAGGAAATGTCAGACAATAGGCTGATCTTTGTATGTCTGTGTTTGTGGTTAGGTGGGGTGGGGAAAGGAGACAAAAAAGAATTTAAAAACAATTTTTTATAGTTTGCTTAGGGACGGTCCATACATGTCAATAGGTTTCATAATCCTAACAATATTAGGATTGGGTTTGACCCCCTCCTTTAGTCATAACATAAAGAAACATTAACCTTCAATGGACCGATATTTTACCAAAAAGCAATGCGAACATGGTTTTTACCCCTCCCCCTCTTCCGAACATTGTTTGGATTGTGAAGCACATTGATATTTATGTACGGCCCTTATGCAACTTGGAAAATGAAATTTTGTCGATTATTTTTTGTTTGCATGAACCTAGGCAAAAAGGGACTAGAGTTTTGGAAATAGCAAAAAAAGTCCTATGACCCACTTTTTTTTCCATTACTTTAAGTAATAATTTAAAATATTACCCATTCAACCTCGTGTTACAAAACTATTTCACAAGGATAATAAAAGATGGCAGACGAGATCATTACAAAGTGGGGTAACTATTTTAACATTCAGAACATCTCGGTCATTTCTGGTAATCGTATCTTGTTCATTGTTTTTGCTTTAATAAATAAATATTTGTAAATATGGCATTGATATTAAATTACGATAAATATATTTATAAAATAATAACTGCGTACCATAGAAATACATTATACAAATAATTACCTAACACCCCTATTTTTATATGGATTTGTCCGACATCTGCAGAAAATAAAACATGGCTGTCAAAGCAACCACGCTTAGAATTATGAAAATAATACTTTTGGCTGCTATTTAAACAATACAGAACCAATGCACATAGGAATGTAGACAAAAACATAGTGTAACAAATTTAATTTTGGTAAATATCAACTTTAATGAGATGTTAAATATTGGCTTTGTTGCAGGGCTTCTAGAATACGGTAGCCCGACGCCCATGCGGTCGGACTACCAAATAATTACTTTCCACTAGCCCGATGGAATTAAAAAAAAAAACGGAACGACAAAAGTGCAATGAAAAGCGCTCGACATACTCGTTTGGATAAAAAAAGTCAGACTTTTATTATCACGGAACACGTGAAATAACTCGCTAGCGTAATCTGCTAGCGTAATCTGCTAGCGTAATCTGCGAAAACAACGCAGTCCACAATTTCTATGTCCGACAAGATGTCATAATATCCCGAAGACTGCTGAATGGTTTCCCTGCAGATATTTTTTCTTCTGATCGAAACAAGCGCTCCAACTACTCGTTTCGATAAATAAAGTCTGACTATTATTAGCCTGGAATACGTCAAATAGCTTGCTTGCGTAATCTGCAAAA
>JAULBS010074438.1:0-20626 GCA_032355785.1 Symmetromphalus regularis
CATATGTCAGAATGACCATATGATTGAAGTCCAATAGCCGCTGATAAGATTAAAAATCAATGTGCTCTAGAGGCGTCATTAAATAAAACAAACTTTACTTGTTAAAAAAGACCACATGTTTTACAGTACTGCTAGTGACTTAAGAATGTTAAAAATTCCCGAAAATACTATCATATTCCTGAAAACATCTTTAAGATTCCTAAAAAAAAACATTTTAAGAATAGCATCTCTGTTGTATTAGATAGTTTCGGATTTTAAAGAGTACAAACAAAGTGTCCTTTTGGCTTTAATTATTCACCCCAAACTTACTGGTTTAAAAAGAAAATTGTCTGTGTATTTTCAGTTGTACAGACAGAAACGATATTGCTACAGATGGACGTGGAAATAAAGAAGTCATTGATTATTGATAAGACTGTAAGTATTTATTTGTGTTCATCGCAGTAGCTTTGACACTTTATTTAATTTTAAAACCTTGACCTATTTGCACCTCCTTCCCTTTTGAAAACCTACCATAACCTTTAAGGGGAAACGATACAATCACACTGCGGCACTAACGTTGATGGGCTTCACCCATCACATTTGCATCCATGCATGAATTTGTTTCAGTTTTGTTTACCATAACCTCCATTGTTATTTTATTTAAAATCATATTGTATATACAGAGGTGAGAAATGTCCGTGGAATTACGCAGATTTTATCTCACCAGGATCGATCTTGTGAATCGCCTAAATCCGATGAGATAATTTTGAGAGGGGGTTGATGTCAAATTTTTGTGGCCGTTTCTCTTCTTAGCAACGAAAAAAACTCGATCTCAGGCAGAAATGTTTCCCGGAAAATAAAAAAATAATTTTAAAACAACTCCTGTGATAAACAAGTGAACGGTTGTCACTCGGTATTCTGTGAATGATCACGAAATGTGACTTCTTCTTTGGTTTTCCATTAGATGTACCTCTCTGTTTACATTTAAAAATAAGTTCATCTGTTTTTTCTCATTTGCCATTCTCACCCTGTATATACGTTAATATTGATTTGTGTATGTATATATATGTACATATTAAAAAAAAGAGTTGAAATGAACAAAGTGTAACACACACCCAACCCAATAGCTCAGGGTCCTCTGTAGTCTGAGAAGTGGCAGGGTACAACAGTCATCGTAGCCGGCAATCTTGGCATGCATAAAACAACATATTTTTTTACCAAAAACGAAAAGTAGGCGTCAGTAAAAGCTGTTACCGGCGGTGATTTACCATCAGTGACCGGGAACATTTGATGGCACTGATAGCCGATGTTTACTTCTGTGCTGGGGATTTTTAAACAAATATTAAATAAAAAATTTCAGGATGTTGAGAAGTGTGTTGCGATCATGCAAGACCTGGAGGCATTGCCTGTCAACAAAGTGATGCTTCAGAAAAACCCAGACATTATGAACACCATGAAAAAAGTGAGTGACAGTCGCTTTACAGGAACCGAAATAACCGGTATCATCATGTGACATTTTCTGATTTGCTAGTCCAGTTTGTTTTATATACTGTAAATCGTGAAATTAATGCGTCATGAAACTATTACAACAGTGCAGAAGTGCACAAAAAACATATTCTGATTAATGCGTCTGTCAAAAAAAAAGTCCCCCTCAAGTAAAAACTACCTTTGCCGTAATCATATTATTTTAGTTTCATCTTTCATGTCGAAGGCAGTCTATACTATAAATGGCGTAAACAGACAATAGTACAGTATTTTATAACGGCAATGTAAGAGGCACTGATTTTTGCGATAATGGAAATTCAGAGCAAAATGGAATTCCTGATTTTCACCGAAAACATTACTCATCTTCAAATACTGCAGTTTATTAAACAAATTTTACTGTGTCACTTTCAAAAAAAAAAAAAAATGATCAATAATTGACTACACTGATATCTGTGCGTGTTACGCAAGATTAGTTTGGATCACAGACGATTAGCAGTTGTTTTGTTCGTATACTTCTGGTTTTTTAACCGGACATTCTTTAATTAATTTTTTGTTTGTTTGCTCAAATTCTCCGACTGTTACATGAGTTAAAGATTTATTACATATTTTGGGTCAATTTATTTATAATATTCATCATAATTTAAAATTATGTTTTTATTTTACTTTTAAAAATTTGGCGCAACTATTACTTTTTTATGAGAAAATAAAATGTGTCAATTAATTATTGTGTCAAACAGTTCGTCGCATTTTTCGCATTAATTAGTTGCACGCATTAATTAGTTGCTCGCATTAATTTCATGATTTACAGTATATATAAATTGGCATTCTCAATTCTTATACAATGTGTGCAGTGCATATATCTATTTGCACATGTGGATACTTTTTATTGTGTTTTGTTTAATAATACCACTAGTGCACATTAATCTATAAATAATCAGCTATTGAATGTCAAACATTTAAAAAATTTGACACGTAGTCGTGCGAGTCAGCCTCCAGTGGGTTTTGAGCCACTGTCTTCAGCTTGAGAGTCCGATGTCCTACCACTAGGCCACTGAGGCTCACACATACATGTGGATACATTACTATCAAAATCTGTTAACAGTGATGTACTTAATGCTCCATAGTGTATTGATTTGTTAGCATCTGCTTCTAATACACACCATTCATACCATGGTTAAGATGGCTAACCCGTGATAATATCTCGTCATGCCCTGAAAAAATATCAAGATCATCTGATCACTAGTTATGTGTTTTTTAATGTGGGGGTGGGGGATCACAATCCATATCATTACACACAGATGGGTGAATGAAGGGGTAGGATGGGAAGGCACATATCTTGGATTAGTTCTAGCAAGTATAATTAACCATTGATTGAAGTATTATTAATCAGCATATGTACATGTATCTATGTGTACCATGTTGATTACTCCTAAACATCTACATCGATCCACTCCATAAATACATAAATTTTGTAAAGACAATACAGTTCCATGACTGTAGTACTGTTATTTATAAAACGGTCACTATCATGCCACTCCAACAGAACACATTGTGTTCAGTAACTACAAGTCTAATCTACTTCTGTTTGTTGATACACTGTAGTGTATTTAATTCACCATATATTTTGTTATTAATAACTTCTGATTGAGTCTACATAGATTAAAATATATATATTTAGCCTTTTCCATGATTATTGAACTTTTTGGTAGCCTTTTTAACAACGATAGCAACTATACATTGTAATGAAACTATATAATAAAATACTTAAATTTCGAGTTGTACAATTTTACTACCAAAATGTATGATGCAGTAGAAGAAAGATTTGTGAAATATATTAAAATTTATTAATTTAGGAGTCTATCTTTCATGTATTTCACACAAAAAAGAAGACAAAAATGCCTTTTTTTTCAAAAACTATCAATTCGCCACTGTTTTCTATGGGTACTTTGAAGCTAATACTGTAATAGATACAACACATCTCCATTATATCAACACAATGATAGAACAACAATGTAAATATTTCATTCAATAATTTTTGTTGACGTGTAATTGCCATAGTAATAAAATGTGTCATGGAAAATAGACAAAAATGTGAGAATTGCCCAAAGCACATTTTTTTGCTCCTGTTATTAAAATTAAAACATTAAAAAGGTTTTCTTTCTTATTTAAAAAATAAGATTATCGTTTCTCTTTACATTGACAAAGACAGGCATTATATATGAAAAACAATGTGCACAATGAATGAGACTAATATTAATCAATATTGAGAACATTACCCCATATATATATAATATATATATATATATATATATCTATCTTACATATATAAATGACTATCATTGTTGAAACAGTCACAGAGCCCTTGAAATTCAGACTGTTGCGACAACATTAATTTGCCATTGCTATATCTATTTTCTGTGGCACTGCAATAGCAATTTCAAGAAAACAAGCATACTGCACAACATATTAATTCTGCGATGGCAGTAGAAAGCTGCTGCAAGCAAAGTTTACGGCAGCTTTAATGACAACATTGCTGATTGCCGCTCTGAATTTTGAGGGCTGGTCACATATAGCACCACTTATTGAATATATCTGAAATCACTTTACCAGTCAGTTATATGGTTCAGAAACATTAAAATAACAAAAATATACTGTTGGTAGTACATACATACTGCAAAGCAACAAAAGATTTCATTCCGGTTGACTAGGATATCTATATTAAAGGAAAGGTTCAATGTAAAAAGTTGATATGAATAGTGGACACACTAAATGCTTTACAAGATTGTTTATAAGTATTTATTTAGGTCAGTATTAATAATTTGTTCAAGCCATACTGTGAAATTGGTTATTTTTAGACTTGTTATAGCTTTATTTATATCGGATTTCTCCCCATGTTTTGTGTAAATCTCAAGTGATGATAGGTTGCTTGGATCAGTGGCTGGTCTCTAGATGGCAAACTCAGCCTGTTATTTCATTATAATTATCAGTTTCACTGCAACCAGGGAAAGCTTCAAAACTATTAGCAATTTCTGAAAATTAACACTGCTGTTTTATGTTTTTTAAGCCATATAAAAATAGTAACCATTTGAGAGTATTGGTAGTTATTTGATTAATAATATACACAAGAAAACTGCATTTTTAAAAACTGATCTATAAACATATTAAAAAAAAAGTTATTTGAAAACATTTTCTTCTTATTTTTATTATAATAATATATAGCACACTGAGAAATTTTGTAATTTTGAAATGGTAAAGTAGATAAATAAAAAGTTGGATAAATATGAAATTATACAAAAACGTAACATAGACCAATTATATTGTGAAGTCTGTTACTATAATTCATATCCAGAAATTGTGAAAGAGAGGTTGGTTGTATTTTAATTTTATTTTGGAGGGTGGGGAGTCCAAAAGCTTTGCTGTTCATTTTGGTATATTCTACACATTTCATTCATTTATTTAGATCTTATAAATCTTTTTTATGGATTACAAATCTTGGAAATAATATTAATAGTGACCTTATGACCTATATGTACGTGTACCCAGTTACAAACAGTACAACCTACAAGCACTAACACACTAAGAGTATTTTCTTATCAACAGAGTGCAAATATTTGATTATTCATCACACGGTTTTACAACTTTTGATTTACAACTACAAGTGAATTAACATGTAAGGCCATAATAAAAATACCTATTTTCACAACAACTAGTACTACTAATGTAGCTGCATTTGACATGGCATAATTTAATAAATTATTGTTGTTCCATACAAGAGAGCAGTGAATTAATTTGAATTGAGCAACTATTTAATGGAAAGACAACTAAGAAATTCCACCTTGCATCTATAATCTTCATGTATCTTCATTCCAGTTAAGTACATAATTAAAATTCTTTTTTATGTTCAAATTTACATTCATTGTTAAGACAACAATTTGTCAGTAAATGAAATGGGATTAGCAATTGCAACATTGCTATTACGTAAATGTGCTAATCTTAGTACTAAATACTACTGTTATATCATATGTCCCTGCATTACATCATCTAATTATATAAAGGTTCTGACCACAGTAGTTCACATTGGGGGTGGGGGGGGTGGGGGGCATCTATAACATTTAAATGTTCCCGCCAACATTGTTTCTATTGTAACTAACCAGCTCTTATAACACTGTTTGTTTGTTTACGAAGTCATGCATTTAACAAAATCCTTCCCAAAACACTAGCTTCACATTTGGTTTCTAAAATTAAACCTTTTTGTCAGAACTCTGAATAATACTTTTTGTCAACAACTACAAAAATACCTACTTGAAGTTCATCTTTTTCATTCCACCAGAACTTGACATCATCAAGCCCAGAAATAAGTGGCTGGTCACAGATATTGTCCTGTACCAAACTGGCATTTTGGAAGATTTGAGACCTGACAACCACAAAACCAATTCTGTCAGTGATTTTATCCAGCACTTGTCTTTTAACTTACAATGAATAATAAGATTTCTATATGAAATTGACTCATTGCACCTTGTGTGTTTATTCATGAAATTGAGCTAAATTAAATAAAAACATACACTATAAAATCTAAGATATATTCTTCTGCATATTGTAAGACATAAATGTTTTATGTAATGACTGGCACAAACTGATATGTACAGAACATTTTGACTGGAAAAGCAAAAATAATTGTTTCCAATCCTGCAGCAGCAATTCCAAAACCTACTTTAGATCACGGAAAGAGAGAAAAAAAATATTATTTATAAATTGCCTAGCAATGAAGGGAAAGAAAAGAATTTGCAGCAACAAATTTGCAAACTATTTTAAGAATATCATTTACAAAATAAACTAACATTCTTTATGCTGACAGAGTTGTAAAATTATACAGTTTATTAAATAAATAAATATATTCTATTATTAATGCATTTCTTCAAGGTATTGACAAAATGTTCACATAATCACTATTATAATAATTGATGATCGTTAGTAAGTGCTATTGGTAGTGTTTAATATGCAATCATTACTTAAATACATCTACAGTACCAACTATGTCTTTATGTAGGTGGATATCCAAAGATTAATCTTTGTAAATTTATTACAGATAATTTTTACCCTATTTAATACCAAAGTTTTAAGCATTATAGTAAATAAAGGCTTCATTGTATTAAAATTTCTTTGTTTATGAGGTGGTGTTTTATGCATTTCATTAAAAATGACATTTAAAAAAAAAAAAAAAAACACTTCCATTTTCTCTGGTTATTTTGGAGTTAATAAATAAAACAAATGTACAATACAGTGACACTAATACAGTTCTATAACAATTTAAATATGAAAGCAGTATTTCTTTTTTAATTAAATTTGTGGTTGAGTGGTAATGAATGACTGGAAAACTGCCAAAAATATGAGAATTGTCAAAAAGGCTTTTTTTTATTTTGTCTCAGATTAATTCTCAAAATAATGTTACTAAAATTTAATAAAAATGTTTTTTTTTCTAATTTCCAAAAATGCACAGTGAATGTCAAAATTTACATTATACATGATCCTTGAAAAGTTTAATGGTAAAGATTTTTCTTCCCAGAAAGGGCCACAAATGTTGCATATAATTATTTATATCTTAGTCACATGGTTCCAACCTATCACAGGATGATCATTGATTTTCCATGGAGAGTAGCCACCAACTCCATGCTGGTGGATTTATCTCTTAATTTCTATCCCTGCACCTAATGATATCTTGTATTACAATACCCATAAAAATTAGATGTTTGTCAACCATCATAAAAATAGACCACCATGCTTGACGACTTTCTTCTTTATATGGCTAGTTGTCTAAGCAAACAAAAGACAACCATTGAACCAGTAAATAAGGTTTTGTGTTCTTAACATACTTGTTTGATCTGTATACTATAGGTGTCAGGGTGTAGTTTCCCACATGTTGGCATGTGTGTATACTATTTAGTTATGTAGTGGAAAATGTTTAACATTTTCCACTGTTCAATTCTGTCTGGGAACAGACACATTTACTGCTATTATAAATGAATAATATTAATACTCCTTAAAATAAGTGTAAATAAGAAATATTATTTTATTGATCACTGAAGAGATTTTGATTAAGATTGTCTTATTGTTGGCACTGGGTGGAATGGCATGTGAAATATGAATAGTGCTGATATCGATTGATAGCACAGTAGATGTGAAAAAAACTGTTATCCTTCAGATCCAGGCAAGAGGGACATTGAATTTCAATTGATTTACTTCGTTTCTATGGCGATACATTAAATAGCTGAAGCGTAAATTACTTGTAAAGTGAAAGGTCCATTTGCAGGTACTTCTTTAGGTTGAAAGTAAAACTATTTTATACCACAATGATGAAAATTTATGTTCAGCTCTTTCCTTGCTTGTTGATGTCTTGTTTCCTTATCTACTGATTCTACAGATACTTTATGTATACATATCTACTTGTAATATAAGATAAAAATGTGAGTATTTGAAGACATGTTATGGATTTAGGGTTAATTTAAGTGGCCACTGACTGTAAGATCAGAGGCTAAATAAAGTATACTAGAAAGTTATTAGGAGAAAAAAAAATACAAATCAACTTTATCATGTTGCTACTTCATTCTACCAGTTACATTTAAGTAATATAAATGTTATGAATCATCACAATATATCTAGAGGGGGAACTGGATGTATCTTGGAGATAATTCTCAAGTAATGTGCAGTGATCCTCTCAGTTGAAATATTGAGTTGTTTCCCATTTCTACCAGTGGTTCACAACAAGCATATCAAAAGCTACAATATGACCTGTCCTGTTTGTGGAAAAAAAGCCCATAGACCAATGCTGTAAAGAGTAGTTTATCTGGTGTTTGTTTATCCTATAGAACATGTGTCACATACACTATACAACGTCTGCAATTAAGAAAATGTCCACGGCAAAATAAATGTTGTGGAGAAATGGTGCCCATGGATTTTCCACAGCAATATACAATGTGGAAGAAAAAAGTCTGTGGCAAAAAAGGTGCAGCGGAGAATGAAAAACTTTGCAGCAATCTCCACAGCACTGCCAATTGCCTCAAGCAATTTCAGGGGTTGCTATATGTTACAGGAATATGTACTGGTTAAAAAAAATATTTTTCTCTCATTTATGAACAGTCATGAGTCAGTTCCATGGTCCACACAATAATTAACTACTGACCTGTTTCATGACTAATAGTAATACTGTTAACAATTAGACCATTTAGCTTTGTTTCGTGTGTGACCTACTGACACAAATTGCTATGTTCTGTATATAATAAATGTAATTAGTAATATACTGGACTACTGACATGGGAATTATATCTGTAAACTGCAATGTCTCAGCTTGTTGTTGAGTTTCTATTATTTCTGTTTTCTTATCTATTTATAGGAGCGCAATGCTGAGAGTGCAATCGAAGCTCTAAAAGAATATGAGCCTGAAGTGGCTAAAGTAATCCGCCAGAATCATAGGGGTATTCAACGGATAAAAGCCCGGAACTTAGTCCCTGGTGACATTGTTGAAGTGTCTGGTAAGTTTAACATATTAGTGTTTTCTCATTCTACACGATTTCTTTCATTAAACATTTATATAATCATTAGATGAATCTTCTAATATTTTGAATATGGATCAGGGGTGTAAATCCAGGGGGACATATCCCTCATTTTTTGGACGGGGGAATGCCTATATAATTATCTGCCCCACCCCCACTTTTTGCTTTGAAAAATTGAAATTAAAATGCCTAAATAATAATCTTTACCAGTATTTCTCTTCATTGTATCAATGTAATACTTAACCATGTTGCAAATATATAAAAGTTCACAGGGAGTCTAATGGCATCAATCCTGGGGATGGGGGGGTGGGTGTATGAGGGATACATCCCCCACACCTTTTGGACAGGGAGATGCTCTGTAGCTTCCAGGAAGCAAATTTCGCCCTTGATATGGATGACAATTTGAATATTATGCCAACAAATATTTTATTGTTTTTATCTGTATGCAAACATTTTGTGACTTGTGACATCTATTACTATTATTGGTATATAATTATTTTACTGTTAATAGAGAAGTTGGTGATTATGCATCATCAGAAAACTCCATACCACACCACATATGTGATACTGATAGGATATTTTTTATTTTCAGTTGGTGACAAAGTTCCTGCAGATGTCCGAACTACTATAATCCATTCCACCACCCTCAGAGTAGATCAGTCTATTTTAACAGGCAAGTTACTCCATTGTTTTTTATTTTCTTTACTTCACATTGTTATAATTTACCTTTTGTTGGAACTAGAATGTATTGTAATCTATAGAATTTTCACTTTATTATTATTTTAAATGTTACTTTAATTATGTACATAGTATGGTGGTTATGTCACTCAGTATTTGTATTTTATTCTAAGTAAGTTTGATGGATTGTAATATGTGTGTTAATTTGTGATGGTTCTTCTTACAGGAGAGAGTGTCAGCGTAATAAAACATACAGATCCTATTCCTGATCCAAGAGCTGTCAATCAAGACAAGAAAAATATTCTATTTTCTGTAAGTTAAATTTATTAAAATTATAGCTGTATGGCTGTAGAATTATTTTTTCTTATTTTATTTTTGGTTGTGAGTTCCGATTAGAAAAATTATAGCTAAACTGCTGTTGAAGAATACACTATCTTCTGTAAGTTATCGTTTCTAAAATTATAGCTAGACTGCTGTTGAAAAATATACTGTTTTCTGTGAGTTATCCATTCTCGTTATTAAAACTGACTATATCCCTATTAAAAAAATATTCTATTTTCTTCTAGTTCTCATAATTAATTTACTTTTGTTAAAAAAAATCCTCTTTTCTTTAGAGTTTTCGTTATTACAACCAACTATACTCTAGCTTTATGTGTTAATATTCGATTGATTTTCTTTCTCTTATGTCAATTTATTACCTAAGTTTGGTTTTTCTAATTTATGAAATAAATTTAAAGGAATTATGTGTACTTGTTTTCCTTGGCCTTTTCAAACTTCTGATTATCTGTTTCTGTTAACTGCTTTAACTATTTTTGTGCCTGCATCTGGTTTTTATGCTCTAACTTAAAAGTTCCTCTGGGTACATTTTCACTAAAGGACTGTTTTTTCTCTCCTTTGGCCAATGAAGAACACTTGATATTCAACCTGTTTGGAAACTCACGGTGGAGTATTATGTATGACTTGGGTATCTCCACCATCCTCACTGACCCTCACACCTGATGGAATGTTATATATCAACTGAATATTTCTACAACCTTATAGCATATATATATATATAAAGTACTGTGTAGTATCTGAATATGTGCACCATTTTGTACCATATCCTAACAATATGCCTAACAATATGCCTAACTTAACAAAGTATTACTTATTGGATATGTCCACTGCGTTACTTTACCCTAACACAATCTATAGGAGTATAAGAGTATTATGCAGTTTGGATATGTACCATAACTTAGCCAGTCCTTACACCATGCTTGACTATGTCAAGAATCCTATCCTTACACTTTGCTTGACTATATGTGGAGAATCTTACCCATGCACTTTGCTTGACTGTCTGTGGAGAATGTTACATGTACACTTTGCTTGACTATGTGGAGAATCTTACACTTACAATTTGCTTGACTTCATGGAGAAATAAGTATTGTTTGGATATGTGCACTAGCTTATTCTGCTCTCACACCTGTATGTGGAGAATTATGTTTAGTTTGGATATGTCTATTAGATATCTTATTCCAAGCTTGGCTATGTGGAGAATCTTACCCTTTATCTTGTTTGACTATATGTTAGTTAAGTATTTGGATATTTCCACTAGCTTATCATACCATTATAACTTGCTTGACTATATGTTAGAATTAATTGGATATATTCACTAGCTTATTACACCTTGCTTACCTATATGTTACAATTAAGTATTTGGATATATCCACTAGCTTATCATACCCTTACACCTTGCTTAACCTTCTGGACACTGAAGCAGACATATCTCACCATGCTGTTATAACCACATTTAACCTTAAAAAATAAGTGTGGTGTGATACTTTATTTTCAGGGTACTTTGGAGTTATCTCTAAAATAATTTTCTATAAAAAAAAAACTGCGAAATTGCCAATTTATTTCTTGGCAGTTCATAGTTTTTCTTGGTAATTTTAGTTTGAAAAAAGTTTTCTTATCAAAATTTACGAGACCGGCAACAATGGTAAAGTGCTCACATTGAGGACATAATAGCTTATTGTGATTGATATTTTGATTGTTTATTTGACACGATAGGTGAAGATATTGGCAAAGATAGTAACCCCTAATTATAATGGCACACATATATAGCGGTCTTTGTTGATTTTTTAGCTAAAAAATGTGGCCAAAAATATTACAGAAACCACAATTACAATACACAAAAATTACAATAATAATAATTAGTCCATGCACAGGTGTTATTTTAGGTTTTTATTGGGTTTTCCATTCATAATATGTGCAGGAAAGCAATTTAAAAATATCCACTCAACCTGACGTTTGTCAAAATTAATTCAGTAGTCTATAGGTTAACTATATGCTAGAATTAAGTATTGTTTGGGTATGTCCACCAGCTTATCAAACCATTACACCTTGCTTAACTATATGTTAAAATTAAGTGTTTAGGTATGTACTGTATCCTTAAACCTTCAGTGTACATTGTGTAATGTCTTTTGTTGTTGTTGTGTATAATCTTTCTTAAAGGGAATTAGTCATGAATGTGTTATTGATAGCATGATCAAAAATTTCCAATTCATATTGAGAAAATAGTGAAGACATGCATTCATGAATCACTATCAAAACAATGGTGATATTAGGTGTTTGATAAAGGTGTCATAAGCTCAGTATATGGAGTTGGGGTAATGACTTTATCTGGATTTATCATCTGTCAAGTGTATAAAAGTAATGGTTTTAATTAGGAGCTGTCCATGTTTGAATTTATCCAATCTCCTTAGATACAAATGTAGGGGCCCAAAAATGTACACTGTTAGTGTTAGGCATCTGACATTATGTTACTAAACACACATAACTTCAGTTTCTCATTTAGTTTACAGAAGAAATGCATTCACTGGCTTTATTTAACAAAAAAAATTAATAAAGTATCCTTACTAATTATGATGCCTAAACTTGTTCAAATATTTCTCACAAATGTATCATCACAAAAGTGTGTTCTACAGATAATGACTCAAGCCTGCAGAATTGCACTCGCCCACTCGCCTTAATCAGTGAAAAAACCTCCCATGCAAATCATCATTAAAATCCAATAGGCCAATGGGCGACACTCAATTTTTGAGTTCTGTGATGTTGACTTCCGAATTCATAAACCGCACGGTGTCATCTCATCTCTAATTCAAAGTTGTAACCATTTTAACTTTACTAACATTCCGAAAACAATGCCAAGTTAGGAAAACCCCGCTTTCACTATGTCTATTTATAGCATATTCTTCGACACCGGATCTTCGTGTTGTTTTGCTTTGATCATGTCATCTGCTATGTTGACTGCTAAATAAAAATGTGAAAATAGGCTATCTTGAAAACATTTCAAATCCACCAGAAAACAAGTGATGAAATTAAAGAAAAGAATAAACAGTATGAGAAGGAAACTTGCAACCGTTCGTAACAAGAAAAATGGGAAAAGGACGAGAAAGGTGAACCCATGGAATGGATAATTTATGACGAAACACGAAACTTTTTGTAAAAAATATGCTTTACCTAACGAGAGCAAGGGTTCAATGTTTGTTGCGGGAACTGATAAAATAAAGTATCGGGCTAGTGGACTTTTTATTGACTGGCCCAGCTGGCTATTAATAAAAAATTTGAATTCCACAGGCCTGTTCACTGTATTGTATCTTGGATGTGTAACAATGGATAATGTGATGCTAAAAACTGATGACTGAATCCCTTTAAGATACATTAATTTTTGTGGCACTTTGTTGTATAATTAATATTCCATCTACTGTAAATCATGAAATTAATGCAGAAAATGTGATCCTTAAATAAATCTAATAACTGATTTTAAATCACAAACATTAAGACAATTACCAAGCAAAACACATTAATAAAAATATGCATCTGAGGGTAACCATATCATAGTGCATTAATTTCATGATTCACAGTATTACGTTGTTCCAAAAACAATTATTTGAAAACAAAAAAATATCGTAATACTTTTATTTAAGTTAAGTAAAATTCATGCTAAATTGCCATAAACAGTACAGTGGTAGCATTCTGTAAACGGATATGTGAATATTGAGAAGAATAAATAATTGACTTCTGTATGTCTTGCAGGGAACTAACATAGCTGCTGGAAAATGTCGAGGTATTGTGATAGGAACAGGATTAAGCACAGAAATTGGTAAGTGTCTTCATTTTTATTTTATAATCTTTTATCATTTTTTGTTTACCTTCTGAAATCAGATGGTTTGTACTAGTGGAATTGAATATAATTTTCTTTGTGAAAACCATTGAGCTGTAGCTTTACCATTTTACTGTTAATTATGCAATTAAATTAAAGTTTGTTTTATTTAACAATGCCTATAGAGCACATTAGTTTTTATCTTATCGTCGGCTATTGTCATTTTGACGTATTTATTTAGAGAAACCTGCTCCCGCCACTTAGGCCACGCTTTCCAATAAACTCCAAGGGGTCTTTTATATGCACTGTCCCACAGACAGGACACTACATACCACAGCTTTTGATGAACCAGTTGTGGACAATTGGTTGGAATGGTAAATAGCCCAAACTGTAAATGGGTCCATTAAGAAGGATCGATCAATGACCAACCAGTTCACAGGCAGACATGTTACCTTAATTATGCAATTAATCCATGCAAAAATATAATAGTAAAATGCTAATTCGACAAAGAGACAATAACTGACATATTTTAATTTGACAAACAACACCATACTAGTTTTGTTCTGTCTTGTTATAATTTTAGGGTTTTCTTTGTTTTTTTATTTAGGCTAAATAATAAAGTAAAGGAAAATAACACTACTTTCTTTTTTTCATATATTTCAATGTTTGTGTTAAGATTATTAAACAAAATGTTTTGCCTGCTTACATAATAAAAAATAGTGTACAATGAATAACATTTGTCGAAGAACTGGGTTACTTTTCCAGGTGTATGCCTTTTTTCTTCTTACTGTGTTTTTTAAAAATATTTTAATTAAAAAAAAAAAAATTACTTTTATTGCTTTGTTATTTAGTAAAATAAATTTTAAAAAGTGTACATTAGTGAGTTGTTTGTATACATTTATCAGTACCTTCATGTATAGATCTATCTATATCTGAATGTATAAGAGTGTTAATTGATCTATAGAACTGAAGCAATATTTGACCTTTCCCACCCACAACCTCTTTTAAAGATAAAGCTCCTGCTATAAACCTATTTCTTGTGTAGTTGTACTGGCTGGGCCTTGTTTACTGCTAACCAAGTACAACACAGTACAGACACGATCACATTGGCAACTGTTCCCCAATCTTCCTTTGCTCTTTTCCCCAATCTCTGCCAGCTTCTGGCCTAACTTATCCCAAGTCCTTTTATGGTAAACTGCCTATGTTACATATTCTACACACAAGTCTAGCCAAAGGGAAGTAACTCTCACATGCTGAGGATGTTTATTTGTTAACAATATGTTAAGAAATGTTCCCATCATGGATTGCTTTTGCTCTTGTGTGTAGTGCCTCCACTTAAATGTAATTACTTGCAAGGTTTTCACGATGTTTGTTACGGTAATAGCGTGAAGTGAAGGGCAGTTTCTTTATCAGTGAAATCCCCCTTGGCTGCAAATCAGTTGCTTGAATTGATAAGAACATCCATTAATTAACATGTAATATTAGTTGCCTATTTATATATGCAGCCAGTTTCAAGCTGGTTTATGTTACGTCCCTGCTTATTTATATTCAGGCTTACTTTATAGTGTTTTTTCTAGTATGAGCTGTTCACCATCAGACCATCTTCTATCAGTTTCTTGGTGCTGATTTGCAGTAAATAAAGATATTGCTACATAGTTTATACCATGGTCTGGATATAATAAAACAAAGGTGTTTGTTATAACTTACATGTTGTAGAAAATCTTTAAAAGATAAGATAAATGATTTTTTATAAATTATTTTAGTAAAGTCTACCAGCAGAGCTTTTTTTAAAAATATAATCCAGGAATCTAATTATGCTTTAAATCAATTCTTCATTATATCAACAAGGACATATAATTTCATTGTCCATATAATAATTATATTATTTATTGGCATCAAATTCTGAATGAATGAGGGGCTCTGTGGTCCAGTGGTAGAATGCTAGACTCTCAAGCTGAAGACAGTGGTTCAAAACCCATTGAAGGCTGGCTCATACTTGACTAAATCAATGAGCTCTATCGGTGTCATTAAAATTTAAACAAAACAAACCAAATTCTGAATGAATTAATAGATCTATGATTGAAAACATTTGGTTGATTTCAGTTATATAAAGTGCAGAAAGCCAAACAAATTCTGGTAGATTTTGATGAAAGTGAGGACTGTTATCATTTCATAGCACTTTATAAATACTTTGTATGATACACAGTGCTAAACAATTAAATAATGATATTACACTAAATTAAATATTTTTTTCTTTTCATCTATTTAATCTATATAAAATTATTTATGCTTTCTAGTGTTATTGAATTGTTTCAGTTTGGAGGAAGCTAGCTGTCAGTTATAAATTATTACTAGTAAATAGGAAACATACTTCACAGCTGGGTTGCTTTTTTTTGGTTAAAATACTTATTACTGTAACTGCCTGCAGCTACATTCCTTGAATGTTTTTCTTCACTAAGCATGCAACATGTAACACAAGTACATCAATGGTTTGCTTCATGTAGCATGTAGGTGTTTACCATGAGAAGCCAGTCTTGGCTTTCTCGTCAGTTGGTTATAGGTATAGCTTTTCTGATTACTGACTGACTGCAAACATTAAGTGCATAATCTGTAAAATTGCCCTTGTTATCCTTCAACTTTCTGATCAGGTCATTGCCCGATGTCGTCATAGAAAGGTCAGCATTGATAATTGTAAAATTTTAACCATTGTTCCTTACAATACTAAACCATCTTTGAGAAGTAAAAAAAAAAATGTTTTTTAATAATCCAATATTGTCCAACATGTATGTTGCTAGATTGATGTTTGGCACTATTTCTTAAAGGTTAGGTTGTTTTTAATTCCCAGTTTTTGAGAAAAATTCTCAATCATGTTGTAAAAATTACTGAACCTTCTTTTTTTCATGAAATTATATTAAATTTCCTAGTCATAGCTATTCAATTTCTGAAAGGAAACCCTGCCCATTAGCTAAGACAAGAAGAAACCAATATCACTGAATCCAAAAAACCATCCAGCTATTTGCTTGTCAGAATAACTTTCACACTTCATATCATATCTCTTGCACATGCATACACTATGATTATTGCCTCTCACCATCCATTACTTCAACTATATTGATATTTAACACTCCAGACCTCCCTCTTATTTGTCTGGTTTATATTTACACTTGTATCATATTTCCTGCCTTTTGTATACAGGTGTATCGTTCATGCATTCTCAGACCTTTTGTAAACCAAAATTCATGTGATTATGTATTTAACCCTATTTATATATTGGTGGACCATTATATCCCTTCATGATGCCAACATTGAATATGTTTGATTATTGCCACTTATCTTCATCCCAGTTGTATTCGAAATTTATAACATTACAAAAATAAATAGTCATTTTTTTAAACATATCAATTTTGCATTCTTATATAATAAGCTTACTATTGTTTGTGAATCTTAATGAAATACTATTGAAATGATTAAAAGTTAAAACTTATTAAAACTGTATGTTAAGATTTTGTTATGGCTACAGACTTGAAATTCATAACATTTGAACATCCTCTGGGCCCATATGTTATGTACATCAAAACAGTTAAAAAAAATTAACCTATTATAAAAGGGTATAACAAACAGGCCATTTTCTAATGATTACTCTGATATGAATAATGTCCGAATAAATATTATGTCACACTAATGTTTTCATTTTAAATTTTGTATGGGGGACAGGTTGTTAAACAAATAATCAATTAGCCATTTAAAATTTTATCCTGTATGTTTCATCTATTACTTTCAGGAAAGATCCGAAACGAAATGATGGACACGGAAACAGAGAAGACTCCACTGCAGCAGAAGCTGGATGAGTTCAGTAATCAACTTTCTAAGGTAAGAATGATCTATTTTGTTAACTAATGTGTATAAAAATTATGTTCATACTTTTTAAAGCATGTTTGCCAAGTACGTGGTTCAGCACTTTTCAGTATTTAGCATACAGATCCACACAAACAGAAAACAGGCATAACAAAAACAAATGGTTTTGACAAGTAGTATTTAATCTCATCTGTCAGTCTTCAGCTTTTCCTTAGTCTTATCTTCTAGCGATTTGATTAGACTGTATTGAAACTTGTGTTTAAACATTTTGAAAATTCTTATTGCAAGTTCAACATTAAACATTTGAGTGTTTCTTATGAAATTTAGGTTTGATCATTCTGAAACTTCGTTCATGGATTCTCTTAGGCATTCACAGTGTTTAAAATTAATAAATGTGAAATAGTTAAGATTTGATTTGATCTGGATATTTAATTATCATCTTTGTTTCATGTTGATGTAGGTGATTACAATCATCTGTATTGCGGTATGGGCTATCAACATCGGCCACTTCAACGACCCTGCACACGGAGGTTCCTGGATCAAGGTGAGTTGAATTTTTAAAAAATATTTCTATTCATTTGCAAATCGAGGTTTGTCTGTCCATATTAATTCTTTTTGTTAATTAGGACTTATCACAATTCCTTCAGTCTGATTCTGTCTTCTCTAGTGCAGTTTTCTGACTGATGCTTGGTGCATTTAGAGGATGACTAAATGAATTTATTTGCATTCAGAATAGGAGCACTGGAACAAGCTGACAGTGTTTGGTTCACTCATATGGAAAGGTTAGACCAGGAATATGTTTTCTTTTTTTAAGTGCCGTCAGAAGGCGAACACAGGAATACATTTACATTGTTGGGATACTTTCAGAATACTAACATATGTTTACCTTATTGGAGTATATTCAGAAGATGTGGATTGGAATGTGTTTATATTGTTGGAAAATGATTAACAGAGGACTAGAAAAGATTTACACAGTGTTTGGTGCATTCAGCAAAATACATAAAGATTGGAATACTGTGGTGAATTCACAAGCGAGGACTATTTACACATTGTTGAATGTGTACTCTAAACAATAAATGATTTCATTTTTTTGTATTTTATTGGTTTTATAAGAAAGTTATTTGTGTGATCTATTTTATTGTTTAGAAACATTTATGATTCAATCTTTTTCCTCTGTTTGTTATTACTATTAATAATAAATATTATTTTATTTTTTACTTTGGATTTTGAAAAAATTGTGTTTAATAGCTTGAAAAGTAAAGTTTATGAATATGTAAAACCCACATTGAATTTTTATCAAGCATTATTGTTTAAATGCCAAGCTGCTAGATTTTAAAATGTGTATCCGATACAGGGGTCGAACTTTGGTGGTTGGGGGCCAAAGCGATTATTGCCTTAGATTGCTAGGAATCAAGAGGGCACCAAGGCAATTTTGAGAACACATCAGGGACACAATGGCAAATGTGAGTTTCCTATGGGGCATGTCTTTGTTGTCTTGTCAACTAACTGACAGATGACTATGACTTTCTTCATGAACAGGCACCGATGCAAGTGGGAAAAAAGGACATGGCAATATTTGCCTTTGTTAAAAGAGAAATTGAAAGGGTATTGTGGTAAAGTGACAGAGCGGCATGGCAAATGTCTTGGTGAAATTCGAACCCTGTATATGTGTGTGTGTGTATACATATATATATATATATATATATATACAGTGAAACTCCGCTATTACGACCACTTGGGGGACTTATTAAAATTGGTCGTAATAGCGGGGTGGTCTTATTATTGGGTTAGGCTTTTTCCATAATCATGTCCAAACATAATAAAGCAAGTAATGTGACATATTCATATTAATACGCATGATTCATGCACCAATACAATAGTTTAAATTAGCACTATGAAAAAGACACTTTTTTTTCAGTTATTTTTACAAATTATATGAAAAACGTGTCTAGTCTATAGCGGTTAAGAACACCTCTTTTGTTATCTAAGTATTGAATTTGTCAATTTATTTAGGTAGTATTCTAATTAACAATTATCCATCAGTTGGCGGTAAACCACTAAGAATATACGAGTGTCAAGTCTGTCAATCCATCTTCAAAGTAATTAAGTTATCAGTCTCGGCATCGCCAACACTATTACAATGTGTTTTACCTAAAATGGATCTGTTACCGTTATACCAAAGTGTACCGGCTTACGAAAACTGAAAGTACCACTTGTAATTTTTAATATCATTTCAAATGCGTACCTGAAATAAACTTATTTTAATTATTTTCTACATACAAAACATTATTGTACCTATATGCCACCTGTTAATTTTGGATAAAAACAGAACAGCTATTCTGACCATTACAGTGATTTCAGTGGAACACCAGTCATTATACATGAGGCTTGCTATTTTAATTTGGTAGCTTTAGTGGGGTCAAAATACACTGAAAATGACCATTCGGACTGATTTTACTGGTGGTAATCCGGAATATCGGGGTGGTCTTAATTTCAGGGTAGGTTTACTATAAAAGTAATAAGATAAATTCAGGTCTTTAAAATATCGGTCTATATAGCATGGTGGTCTTAGTTCAGGGGTGGTCGTTAGATGGGGTTTCACTGTATATACACTTTGAGCTTGCATACATGTACGCTTGTTGCTGTCTTACTGCACGTGCTTATTGCCTTCTTACAAGACTTTTCAATTACCGTTTCTTGACGGCCCAGCCAAATCCATATTCTGTACATGATTATATATACTGTTCAAAATAAGTATATACACTTTGAGCTTGCATACATGTACGCTTGTTGCTGTCTTACTGCACGTGTTTATTGCCTTCTTACAAGACTTTTCAATTACCGTCTCTTGACCGCCCAGACAAATCCATATTCTGTACATGATTATATATACTGTTCAAAATAAGTATATACACTTTGAGCTTGCATACATGTACGC
>JAULBS010074449.1:0-20621 GCA_032355785.1 Symmetromphalus regularis
ATATGCTCTAGATGTGTCGTTAAACAAAACAAACTTTACTTTCACATGCACAGAACAGACATAATTATTTATAGTGCCTTTAATAGATGGGTGGCTGTTACAAAGGGTGGACTTTATAGCAGGTTTGTCTCTACATACAATACTTGGTCATGTATGTATTTTGTGTTGGTGCTATTTTAATATATATTTCTGTATGTCTGCACAAATGTCTCGATACATTCCATTTAATTTTGGTACATGTATGAAAACTGCAGTAATAAAATATATATTATACATTTTGTGTTGTGTTGGAACTGTTTCAATAATTATGGTTATTATATATAGAAGTATATTTTATGTAACATTACTAAATATTTATTTCAGTGCAAATATGTTTACTATATAATGAAAATATATTCTGGGGCATAGCCAGAGAGGAAAAAACGCCGAGGCAAATTCAGACACTGGGAGCTTGAACAATGGATAATAAATATCAGTATCGTGGGGAAAAACAAACAAATCTGTGAATATTCCAGACGGTACATGCACCTCGTCTGCCTCATGCTGGCTATGCTAAAGATATGTCACACTTTTAGTAAATATTTATACAGTATAGTATATAGAATAGATTACAATTTGTTGCCTTCAGAGGTTGGTTGGTTTTATATATTTTCATGCTTTTATCCAATTAAGGTTCAAGCATGATATCCTTGGTACACAACTCAGCTCCCTGTGCTGTCTGTCCAGGACAGAGGTTAATGTTAAGAGACACGAAACCCGCTGCCGCCACACTAATATGGCTACTTTTATTGATAAGCAGCAAGGGATATTTTATTTGCACCATCTCCCACAGACACCAGTAGTATACACCTACCCACTTAGCTTTGCAGAGAACTCACGCTGTGTGTCTTCTGAGGACGCATTGGTTATTTCTAGTTCCTGCCAGTGGTCCATAACTGGTGTAACAAAGGCCATGGAATGTACCATCCTGTCTGCAAGGAAGGTGCATATAAAAGACTATGTTAATTGGAAAGAGTATCCTATTGTGGTTATGAGCCTCAATGGTCCAGTGGTAGAAAATCACTCGGAAGTGGTTGAAAACCCATTGGAGGTTGGCTCACACTTGACTAGTGTCAAAATTACCAATGTTTGACATCCAATAGCCAGTGATAAATAAATCAATGTGCTCTAGTGGTGTCACTTAAAAACCCAATTATATCCAAAATGGTACCTTTGAGAAAAATGAATTTTAAAGTTCAGTGTCATATAAAATCAGAACACATAATTCACATTCTTTTTTCATTTTTTTTGTATAGGCTGCCTATATACTGGCCCATCTGACCCACCTGTTCTGACCTGAGTGTGAACAGTAAGGCCAAATAGTATGCAAAATGGCATGTCTAAGACCTTTGATTCTGTGATGATTCTAAGTTTGCCAAAATGGACTGTTTTTTTGCACTCAGCCCTCTATAAGATATAGCAGATATTACATTTAAGGCACCTACATGTGTATGATGTTTGAGGATAGTGTATACCATATATCTCCCCTCAGGAACTGTAAATGACTATTATGTCTGTGATTGTTTAATCAGGTGATCAATGGCTGCCTGGACTTCCTGGATAGACAGTTTAATCACAAAAATTGCAGTACAGTCTTCTTAAAACCAGAAAATTGAGATGGCCTCACATCAAAAACACTTTAAGGTCCACAGCTAACATTTGTTTACTAGAGAACAGTTTGTTCAAACATTTATGGGGGGTGGGAGTGTGGATAGGCCTGTACAAAACTGGTAATAGGTCCAGTCCAGATGGGAAATGTAGACTCTCTTTTCAAAGTATTTTTGTAATCAGTACTAGATACCAGGGGGTGTAGGCCCTCACAAAGTGATAGGCCCATGCAAACCGGCCAATCCGACCTCCCTCTGTTCTGGCCAGAGTGTGGACAGTAAAGCCAAACAATTGTTTGGCCCAACTTGAAAATTATTTTAAATAGAAATTTTGTTTGTAAATGACTGATATGGATTTAGCTGCAGTCTTTGCACACCTGTATGAAATGGTCCTGTTTGTACAAATAAAACCTGAATAGATACATGTGTTGACATGTGATTGACCCAGCTAAAGATAAACAGTCGTGTGTAACTTTGTTTACACAGCATATTCTGTTCCTGTCTGTACACAATATAGCCTACTCTTTTTTTTTTTTTCCTTCTTATTTTCTGTCTTTCACTAAGCCGGGAATTTAAAAATCAGCATATTGAATAAAATTATACATTTTTAAACAAATGATTCTTAGTGGTGTGTTGTGGCTTCCCAGGAATAGGGTCACACAAGTTGGGTGGGGGTAGGGGTAGGGCCAGATTAAGTCTTGACTGATGCCCTAAGCATGATCCAACCTTGGTGTCCCAGCCCTTCCATTGCAAGATTAATAATTCAGTTTACTTACAGGCCAGTCTGACCAGATTTCATAATATAGCCTGTATTGGGTGTGTTTTTTTTTTTTTTTCATTTATTTAACACTTTATAGCAAGAAGTCATTTATTTGCTTATAACTAGCTTCTGCGGTGCCCCCTTTCCCTTGGTGCCCTAAGCACGTGCTTATTATTCTTACAAGTTAATCCAGGGCTTGGTAGGGATATTCATGTAGTATGTTAAGACCTACATGTAGGGTAAAGAAGTTTTGCAGTAGCTAATCCAGTGGGGTCCGGAATGCCTCTACCTTTTCTCGATTTTATTTGCTTATAACTAGGGCTGGGTGTGCCCTTTTTCACTTTCTGTGGTGGCCCCTTTCTCCTTGGTGCCCTCAGCACCCGCTTATTATTCTAAATAGATAATCCAGGGCTGGGTAGGAATATTCACTTAGTATGTAGGGTAAAGAAGTTATGCATTTGTGGATTCAGGGAGGGTCCAGGGGTCTGGAATGCCCCTCCCTTTTCTCAATTTTATTTGCTTATAACTAAGGCTGGTGGTGCCCTTTTTCACTTTCTGTGGTGCCCCAATTTCCCTTGGTGCACTAAGCACTTGCTTATTATTCTTAATGGATAATTCAGGGCCGTGTAGGGATATTCACTGTGTATGTTAACACCTAGAGAAAGATAGTTATGTGCATTTACACAAAAAGCTGAATTGTGTAACATTTATTCACAGCTAGGCACTCTTTAACATGCTGCCTAGTTGCACACCTGACTTGTTTATTTATTAAGATATTGTTATTGAAAATATTTGTGAAATTACTGAATAGCTAACAACACATATTTTTAATACATAACAAATTTTTTATGTGCAAGTTTGGTTTTTTTTGCAATAAAAATAGCTATAAAGATGTCAGTTTTGATTCATCATATTATCCAGGTTTGGTTGAATGTACTTTGACCTTTTAAAAAAAAGAGCTTATTTTATATCTGAATTGAGGAAGTGCTCATAAATTATCTGAATACAGTACGACCTGTTCATGTAGTGCTCCATCAGGCTCTGGGTAGATGTACGTTACTTGCTCTGACCAGGTGAGCAAGATGTAGCTCAAGTGGTGGAGTGTCTGCCTGTGAAGCTGTGACATCGGATCGATCCTTCTCAGTGGAGCCATTTGCATTTTGGGCTATTTCTTCTTCATCAAAGGCCGTGATATGTGCTGTCCTGTCTGTGGGACAGTGCATGAAAGGGACCCGTTGCTGCTTAACGAAAAGAGGAGCCTATGTGGCAGCAGTTTGGTTTCCTCTAAAAATAGTGTTTCCTGTATTAAACAGCCACCTGTCTTAAAGTGTCACCTGTATAAAACAGCCGCCCGTCTTAAAGTGTCACCTGTATTAAACAACCACCTGTCCTAAAGTGTCACCTGTATTAAACAGCCACCTTTCCTAAAGGGTCACCTGTATTAAACAGCCACCTGTCTAAAGTGTCACCTGTATTAAACAGCCACCTTTCTAAAGTGTCACCTGTATTAAACAGCCACCTGTCTTAAAGTGTCACCTGTATTAAACAGCCACCTGTCTTAAAGTGTCACCTGTATTAAACAGCCACCTGTCTTAAAGTGTTACCTGTATTAAACAGCCACCTGTCTTAATGTGTCACCTGTATTAAACAGCCACCTTTCCGTAAGGGTCACCTGTATTAAACAGCCACATGTCTTTAAGTGTCACCTGTATTAAACAGCCACCTGTCTTAAAGTGTCGCCTGTATTAAACAGCCACCTGTCTTAAAGTGTCACCTGTATTTTTTCCCACAATAGCTATTTTAGTATACTATATCTTGTATTAAGCAGCCAGTTGTCTTAAAGTGTCACCTTTATTTTCCCCCAAAATAGCTATTTTAGTACAACATAACTTGCATTAAGCAGCCACCTGTCTTAAAGTGCCACCTGTATTTTTCCCCACAATAGCTATTTTAGTACAATATAACTTGCATTAAGCAGCCACCTGTCTTAAAGTGCCACCTGTATTTTTCCCGACAATAGCTATTTTAGTACAATATAACTTGCATTAAGCAGCCACCTGTCTTAAAAATTCACCAATTTAGTTTTCCCCCACATTAGCTATTATAGTACTATATAACTTGTATTAAGTAGCAATCTGTCTTAAAAAATCACCTTTATTTTCCCTCACAATAGCTATTTTAGTACTATATAACCAGTTTTCAACAGTCACCTATTATAAGAGGTCACATTTTGTTACCTATTTGGATGGCTGTTTAAGACTATACTAACATGTGGCATACATCTGTAGTAAATAAATCCATAATACACTCAAAGAAAGTATGCATGTAATCAATAGGCATTTATTTCATAAACCTGATGACATTCATAGCAGAAATTCTGGAATCAGATAACCACACAATTTAGGAGGTGTGTGTGTGTGCAATAATATCACAAGTTGCATACGTGTTTGCTGTAAATGATTATGGCGATATTGTACATTTTAAAAATATTCAATATTTCAACATGTTTGCTTTCTTTTTTGGTTGAGTATATCTTATGCCTGCTTAACCTGGGTCAGGTGTTACTGGTGTAGGTAGCTACATTTGTAGTTGGAAAACTTGTGTACTTTGAGAGCATGGGTGTACTCATTTTGATAAATTAATTATGTCACAAAGGTTTCTTGATCAACAGCAGGCGTTAACCCATTTAGATAATTAAAATCATTGTTAAAAAGGTTTCTAAACTACTATAATGTCTATATGAGTAGGGTTGGTTGTATTTATTTTCGTGCTTATATCCAATTAAGATTCAAGCACGCTGTCCTGGGCACATAGCTTCCTGTGCTGTCTGTCCAGAACAGAGGTTAGTATTACTAGGAGGCATGAAACCTGCTACCGCCACACTTAACACCGCTATTCTTATTGATAAACAGCAAGGGATCTTTTACATGCATTATCCCACAGACAGAATAGCACATACACAAGACTTTGTTAAACCAGTTGTGGGCCACTGGTTGGTGTAAGTGGTATACACCTACCCACTGAGCCTTGCAGAGGACTCAACTCTGGGTTGGAGCTGATACTAGGATTAAAAATCCCATGCCTTGACTGAGATTTGATCCTAGTACCTACCAGTCATGAGTCAAATAGCTTAACCACTGCACCACGGAGGCCGATTACTTTTAAACTACTATAATGTCAATGAGTGTGGTATGACTGTTTGAAATCTTCTTTGATGCAAATGGTAACATCCTGTTTGCTTGATTTGCATATAGCCACATATGAGTAAACTTTAAGCCTATAGCATTTCAACACTTTTATTACATTTCACCCTGACATCCTTTCACATTAATACTTCATGTATGACGAACAATATGGGTCTCGGTACAATGCATCTGTAATAAAATTTATTTAATGTATTTGTTTGGCAACATGCTTGAAATACCCAATCTTATCAGTAAGGATGTCAGCATAACACACTCCAGAATATCAATATTTCTCTTAATCAGCTTTAACCTATTGTGAATGTCCTAGTACATTGAATCCTCGGAAGATGTTCAATGGATTTTTTTAGTTTTAATAACACAGCTACAGCTTATAGGAATGACTTTGGGTGTGGAAGGGTGCTGATGGATTGGGTACAAAATCTATATCAATTTTGGTTACAATTATATAGTCCCAACATTAATTTATTAATGACTATTTGATGTAAACATTTAGTAATTTTTACACATCTAAAATGTGTCTCAGCCTCCCGATGCGTTATGAACCACTTATGGAATAAATGCCCAACAATAATAGTCAAACCTGTCTTAAGCAGCCACCAAAAGGAGTACCAAAACATGGCCTCTTAAGACAGGTGACTGCTTAATACAGATTATATTGTATTGAATTAACTAATTTAAAAAAGGTGGCTGCTTAATACAGGTTATATTGTATTGAATTAGAAGATTTGGGTGAAAATAAAGGTGACTCTTTAAGACAGGTGGCTGCTTAATACAGGTCATATTGTATTGAAGCAGATTTCAATTACAATAAAGGTGATACTTTAAGACAGTAGCTGCTTAATACAGACAGCCAGACAGACCTTTTATTAAAGTCTGACCTTATGTACACAATAACAAAATAAAATTTAATATAGATATAAATGTACACAGACCATTCCTTACAGGAACTATGAGAGACTATCAAATTTTAAAACATAAACATTCGTACATCTACATGTATATGTAACCAAGTGTCTGCCTTAGCAGTTTTGACTGAATATATCCTTCAGAACTTTTATTCTACTTCTAGGAATGAGATTCCTGTTCCAGTTTTAATGTGGGAGCCCAAATCCTTTTCCATATAACATTCCTATATTCCAGTTGAAATAATTTATTCACTAAACATAACTAATAAATAGACTTTGTATAGCCATTATGTACAGCAAAAAAAAAAAAAAAAATACAAAAAAAAAAAAAAAAAATAAAAAAAAAAACAAAAAGAAAAAAAGAAGGAAAAAAAAAATTATGTACAGCTTTACCCAGTTCATAAGATGGAAAAGTAAAGTTTGTTTTATTTAACATTCTCTAGAGCACATTGGACATCAATCATATGGTCATTATGAAATATTTATTTAGGTGAAACCTGCAGCAAGGGGTCTTTTATATGCAAAATCTAACAGACAGGACAGCACATACCACAGCCTTTGATGAACCAGTTGAGGACCACTGGATGGAACGGAAAATAGCCTAAACTGCAAATGGGTCCACCGAGAAGGATCGATCCGATGACCGATCAGTTCACAGACGGACACTCTACCGTTTGAGCCACATCCCGCACCTGGTTGTTGGATGTCAAACATTTGGTAATTCTGTCACTGTTTTTTTTTGAGGAAACCCATTATATTTTCTATTAGCAGCCGAGGATCTTTTATATCCACTTTACCAGACAGGACAGCACATACCAAAGCCTTTTATGAAGCAGTCATGGGCACTGGCTGGGACAGAAAGAAAATCAGAGATTGAGTCCACCAGAAAGATTTGATTCTAAGATTAAGCAACTCAGGTGAACAGTCCACCGACTGAGCTAAATCCCAGCTCAGCTGAGTTGCTTAATTGTAAAATTTATATTTTCTATTAAAATTTTGCTTGAGGTGAAGTATTTTTTATATGGGTCCACATCCAATTTGGTTCGGACCCGTCTCCCCAGGGTCCAGTGTCCTAAGACTAGGCCACCGGGGCAGAGGTTAGTGTTAGTAGGAGACTCGAAACCCGCTGCTTTTTTCTATAAACAGCAAGGGATCTTTTATATGCACTATCCCACAGACAGAATAGCACATACCACAGCCTTTGTTAAACCAGTTGTAGACCACTGGTTGGTGTAATTTTGCTTGAATTAACATTTTATTTGAACTAATTTGGACAAGGGTTGGGTGAGGGCGTTTCAACATTTAAAAAAGTATAATCATATAAAAAGCATAAACAAAAATAAAATAAAATGGTTTATTTCTAACAAATGACCTATATACATTGTAATTTTAAAACTGGATTTTAAAAGAATTCTATGAATAAAAAAATTAATATCCTATTATTTATTTTGATTTAGAAGCTAAAAAATTAACAGTTCAAAAAATACATTCTGATACAAAACACACCTAATTATTATAAATAGTGGTTTTTTTTTTTTTTGGTCTCATATAACACATCGTGGGCTGACAGCAAAAAAACAGTTATGGTCATTTTGGCAATGTTTGCCCACTTAGAATCAGCACAGAAACAAATGTCTTGGACATGCCATTTTGCATACTGAGTGAAGCCTAAATAAAAAAGAATCTGAATTATAAATGTTCTGATTTTTCATGACACTTTTAACTTTAAAATTCATTTTTCTCAAAAATACAATTTTGGATATATTCAGCTATGGCAGTAAAGAAATGATCCTAAAGCAAAAAATACAAACTGTAATAATGTGAACAATGGATTTGACTTACTTTCTTTCCCACTCTCTCCCAATAAACATATTGTAAACCCATGATGATTATTATAATATTAAAAATAAAGTTTAATATTTAATAATAAAAATGATGATGTGATAATGATGATAAAATTTATGACTAATTTATGAACAAAAAATAATATTAGGACCAATTTCCTACAACTCGGTACAAGCTAAACATTTTAATAAGCAAATTATGCTAATCAATGGGCTTTAATCAAGTTAAGTAACTGAAAAATCTTAACAGTGATGTTTCCACAATACAAAACAACACCATAACATGCTTGAACAACAAAAATGGAAATAAATTTTTATTTATGAAAATTAGTTAGTGAAAATAAAAAATTAATATAATATCCATGTCAAGGGACATAACTCCAAATTTATTTAGGTTTGTGGTAGAGGGTGAGTTAGTCGTTTTTGCGCAAATTATCTCCCCTGCGTATAGCATATAAATTTATGTTCGCGTATGTACATGTACTAAAATTTATTTATAGTTAAAGAAAAAAAGAACAAAAAAGTTACTGAATTGACAGGAGAGACAACAAACATTTTAATATTTTCATGTTTCTTTAAAAAGAACAATCATCATAAAATGAGAAAATTTTAAAACTGAATAATTTGATAAATTTACTGAGAAACTGGAAATCAAACAATAAATGTTTATACGTGTCCTGTTCTCACCAACTCACAGCCAGCTTCTCATGTTACAGGCAAAAATAGCCTGAGGGTGGTCTATCTGGGTGTTTTCAGTTTTGCCAACTTTAAGCATTAAATTTTGGTGTTTATGCACACTGATTTGCTTCAAAAAGTTGAATAATTATGTTAAAAATGCGTTTTAATGGAACTACCCCACATCTGTAAATGTATCACCCCCACCTTTTGGACAGTGGGGTGATCCATATCCCTACCCCCCCCCCCCCCTTTATATCACTTCCTAATTGTAAAGCTTTATGTAGCAATTGCTTATTTGAGACATTATTTAGTTTGTTATTAGCCGTTTCATTTTAAAGAGGCATTTTAAATTTGGACTCATAAATTTTAGGAATTTGGCAACATGTTGACATTCTAGTCATATACGACAGTTGTCTAAAGAAATAAGGAAATAAATGCTATTTCATAAAATTGGTATCACTAGCACTAAAACGTGCTCTTTTTTCTTCACTTTTCGGACGATTTTATCTAAAGTATCAGCCTTTACATTTGAAAATTTCATTTGGCTACACACACATTTTGACACACTTGTCATATTTGGTCATTAGCTACTTGTTACTTACGATGCTAAAAGACTGCTTAAAATGCTACCAAAGGTCATATCTTACCACTGTGAACAAAGAAATATCATTTATTTATGTATTGTATTGTCTTTGGTGATGGAAACCTCGGCGACACCGTTTGGCAACATTTCGTGAGAATGAGTCCAATATTATTGTTATGCAGACTACTAGATAATGACAAACTTTTTGGACATTATTGTACTCGCGGCCATGTGGCCGATAAATGCGCATGCGCGATGTCACAATTTGGGAAACTTAAGAAATAAACGCACGAAATCTGAATTTTGTCTTTATTAATAATAGAGATACGCGGCTTGGGATCCTCGCTGAAATTGGCTGCTGTATTTCATTATTGTCAATAAAATTGATCGTGGATGGGCTGCTTAACTTTCCTTTATCTGTTACTACACAGCTAATCAAATGCCATGCTTATACTTCCCAAGTTCATTTTAATCTGAGATTCAACCGCAGAGAATACAAATGCAAACTGACAAGCTATCGGACTTGTGGCTGGTAGGTACTGGAATCAAATCTCAGTCGTATGGGATTTTTAATCTCGATACCGCAAGGCTCAATGGGTAGGTGTATACCACTTACACTGACCAGTGGTCCACAACTGGTCTATCAAAGGCCGTGGTATTTTCTTTGGGATAGTGTATATAAAATACAGGTTTCGTGTCTCCTACTAACACCAAGCCCGTACGCAGAATTTTCTTTAGGGGGTACATTTGTGGGGATATTCATGTTTTATTTTCGTTTTTAACGTTATTCTAGTAAATTAGCGTCAATCCAAATTTGTATTTACGGACTTCGACAGATTTAGGGGGGTACGTGCGCACCCGTCGCTACCCCATGCCCCCACACCCACACCCCCCACCCCTGCGTACGGGCCTGCATCTAGTGGCTCGTTATATAGACCTAAACCTGAATCAACATGGTCAGGATGATTAGAAAAAAAAAAACGAACTTTCATTTGGGCTTTCAACTTTTATGTTGTGATTTTATAAGTATGGTATATGGTCCCAATGAACTCCATCAAACGCTTCACTCATTCCAAGGACAGATAGCATTTTCCATTTGTATATGCCAATATTAGTAACAAAACATGGAAAAGCCCTTTATTGTTATGAGACAATATATTGGATGAAAGTGATTGGAAATGGTGTTATTATTCATATGCACTAGCGGATCGGGGGGGGGGGGGTCAGGACCCCTCTTTCTCAATTTTTTTTACTGTTTTACGATTGGAAGGAAATAAATTTACCAGTTTATCACCTATTTCTATCCACATTTGGACCCTCCTTTCAGAAATCCTGCATCCGCACCTGATATGTACAATTTAGAAATATTTAGAATTTAATAGAAAATCAAACTAAACTGGCGTTTCGTTTGCAGTTCGGTATATTTATAAAGGACTAAAGTTGAACAAAGTATTATTTATACATGACTAAGAAAAAAAAAAAGCCAAAGCTTTTTTGAACTAAATACTTGCAACATGTCTAAATTTAACTTTTAATAATGATGTATGTATATGTTATATATATCGACATTATCACCTTAACAAAGCATTCCTGGAATACAGCGGGGGAAAAAGAAAGAAAGAAAAGACATAAATTCTGATTTGTTGAAAGTAGTGAGTAAAGAACTTCTAAAGGAACACTCAACACGTAACGCGAATTTCTCTATAGTATACACTCTAGTAGTAATAAATGTAATACGTATGTTGAAACTGGTTAGTAAGGCACTTCTAAGGTAATATTCGAACACGCAGTTGATTTCTCTGTAGTTTCCTCTCTAGTGATACACGTAATACTTATGCTCAAAGTGCTTCTTTCTGTATCTTCTACTTTCCAAACTTCAAACGTGAGAAGTCTTGAAATTCCTGTTATATACTGTTCAAAATAAGTAGGTGATATTTTAGTTTTAATGTGAATAAGAATGGAATTAAATATTAGAACACTGCACTAAGGCCAGTACCGTGCGCATACTTCCCCACCATCTGTCTGTGTGTCTGTGTGTGTGCCTGCTTGCGTGCATGCGTGGCCTTCCTGCATGCCTGCCTCTGTCTGTCTATGCCTGTCTCTATCTGTCAGTCTCTGTCAGTCTCTCTCTGTATGTCTCTCGCTGTCAGTCTCTGTCTGTTTGTCTGTCTCTCTCTGTCTCTATCTCTCTCTATATATGTCAGAATGTCTGTCTGTCTGTTTGTCTCACTCTCTTTCTCTCTATGTCTCTCTCCCTCTCTCTATCTCATTTTTAGTCTTGATATATAACTTCAATTCTCTATTAACTGAAATTAATCGAAATACGGCCGTTACTCTTTCTCAAAATCTACAAAGTTAATACAACAATTCATAATAGTGCAACCTCACAAAATAGATTCATTTTCACGATGCCATCGCTCCATTATACCATTCTTCATGTTCTGCTGACATCCAGCTGTTATTTGCTTTCTCACATGAACATTTTATTGTCAGGGTAAACGTCATACTTTATATCTCCGCGTGAGATCACAGTGTTATTTGCTGGCTGATGCTAAACTAGCATCAACAAATGGACACGCTGCCCTAATTGGTATTATCTCGATTGTTTCATCACCCCGCACTGCGAGAACACAGAAAGAGACGCGGTCATGCTGATATGGAAATTAGGAAATTATACTTGATTAACAATATCTAGAGTGGATTATATTTGCGATGTGTCAGTTCTCGGAATTGTTCGATAGATGTTCACAAGATATACAGTACGATATTGATTGTCTACCGTAACGCGGCTAAAAAGGATGGTCGTGAATTATAGCCAAATGAAAAGTGAACACGGATGCCTATTTCACATACTGGGTTATTGTATTTACACATGCAAAAAGTAAATATATGCTTATATGATTCCCCCTCCCCCAACACACTGTTTAATCAATATCTTTTAGGAAATAAAAGGACTGTTTGTTTAAGGACAACATAGCACATTGTGTATTCAGCTGTTATTAAGTGTCTGACATATGGTATTGTGTGACTCATGTTCTTTGGAGAAAACCGCTATCGCCACATAGGCTACTTTTTTCGATTTGCAGCAAGGGATCGTTTACAGGCTCTTTCCCACAGACAGGAGAACACATAGCATGTCCTTTGATAAACCAGTTGTGGATCACTGGTTGGTGTAAGTGGCTTACACCTACCCATTGAACCTTTGTGGAGCACTCACTTTGTTGGAACCGGTATCGTGATTAAAAATCCCTTGCCTCGACTAAGATTTGATCCCAGTACCTACAAACCGTGAGTCCGAAGCGTTTATAACCAGTTACAGTAAATATATGCTTATATGATTCCCCCTCCCCCAATGTGCATGATACGTCCGTTTGTTAATTTATCAATTGACCCATTCGTTCTGTCTTTTAGACGACTCCAATTTTATATACTCAACAAAAACAGAAAGTATGACTATTTTTTTAGCATGCCATTTCACCAACATCAAAAACCACTGTGCGTGCGCAACTTGTGATATTACTTGTGACACACACACACACGCACGCACGCACGCGCGCGCTTTACATGCATACTTTCTTTTTTGGTGGAGTATATGTTAGCTAACAGGATAACCAAATTACCGTTGTTTTTCACATTAACAACAACAATATAAATGAATTTAAAAATAAGGTGCTGCATCATACAAAGTAGCGCATCTAGTGGGGTCCAGGGGGAGGGGGGTCATTCTCGATTTTCTTTTTTACCATTTTACGAGTGGAAGAACGTGAAATTAACTCTTTTTTTCACTTATTTCTATTCACTCATCACTTTTGGACGCCCCCTTTCAGTAATCCACATTTGGACACTCCCCTTTCAGAAATCCTGCATGCGCCTGATACATCAATTCGGTAAATGATCTGATATGTCTAACATATATTGGATTCATTTATGCATCCCTTAACAGTCGACACTTGGGAAACTCATATCATCACTATTTAATTATTTTAATAGTGATCCAAGAGTTTGTGTTTTGCATCTACATTCATTAACCTTGCCTTATGTAGAGATATTTAATAATATTAAGCGGATTGTCGTGTCGCTTTGATTAAAACGTTATCCATGTATATAATCTAGTACGATGGGTTTTCAAGACCTTCCTTTGACGGCTTTGAAAAGAAGTCATATTTTAATTATCTTACAGATGTGGTTAGATCCAAATCTGTGTAAGCCTCAGTAATAGAGAGTGTGTGTGTGTGTGTGTGTGTATTGTATGTGTGTGTGTGTATGTATCTCTCTCTCTCTCTCTCTCTCTCTCTCTCTCTCTCTCTCTCTCTCTCTCTCTCTCTCTCTCTCTCTGTGTGTGTGTGTGTGTGTGTGTGTGTGTGTGTGTGTGTGTTAAAAAGATCCAAATCTGATCTGCCTTTGTGAGGCGACCCGTATGCAACTATTACGCTCGATCACCCACGTGACTTTAACATAATCAAAACTGAAAACACGTCATTACAGAGTAAAATTCAAACAAATCAACTTGAAATAGTCTCCCAGATATGATATTTCAGAAGAAAAAATACAGCGCATAATTCCACTTTAAAATGGAAACACATAAATAAATACCAGTCGTTAATTTCCGGTCTCAACTCATAGATGTGTGGTTAAGATAACTAATTAACTACGCCCCATATCTTATTATATTGTGTATGATATAAAACATACCATTTTACAGTTTAATGTGTTCCAAAGATAGATGAATGAGCGCCATAGATAAGAACCAGACTCTTAACTGTAGTTTTTTATGCTTGTCAGGTTGCTATGAATTGATTCATAATACGATTACATCGAGAAAGGAGGAAACATACAATGAAAGTTTGATATATCCAATTTGATAGAAGTGACACTGTAGCGTAATTTGACGTAACAATTTTTGATTATTAATTGGCTGGTATGTTCTTCAATAATATATCTCCAATAAGGAAGAAATTATGCTATAAATACATTATATTTATCCATCATCATAGTTGATCGACTAGTATGTTAACTTCTATGAAGAAGGGAAACTATAGAAATAAACAAAACAAATAAATTAAAAAAACTTCAATAATATATCTCCAATTTGAAAAAAGTTACATTATAAATAAATTCGATATAGCAGTCATTCTATTTATTCATCATTATAATTGATTAACTAGTATGTTACCCTCTATAGAGGAGGGAAACTATAGAAAAAAACAAAAACACTTCAATAATATATATCAATTTGGTAGAAGTTTACGTTATAAATAAAGTTAATTAGATATAGTAGTAATTTTCTTTATCCATAATCATTGTTGATGAACTAGTATGTTACCCTCGATAAAGGAAAGAAACTAGTAAATTTTCAATAATGTATGCATGGTGTGAAAAAAAAATGAAGTTAAACTATAAATTCGATATAACAGTAGTTCGACTTAACAATCGCAATAGTCTTCACCCAGACAACATGACGGAAACTAGTAAATCTTCAATAATGTATCCGCAGTTTGAAACACATTTGAAGATAAACTAAATTTCGATACAACAGTAGTTCGACTTAACCATCGTCATAGTCTGTTAACAATTATGTTACATCTCGACAAAAGAAGGGAATCTGGTAACTATTCAATAATGTATCTCCTGTTTGGAAGAATTCGAAGTTACACTAAAATAAATTCGATATAGCAGTAGTTCGATTTATCCATCTCATTAAGGTATTATCCACTGATACTTGTTTTATTCCACTATTAGATTTATTCAGGGTATTCGAGATACGCACGAATGAGATATGGAAATTACACAAATCTCTCAAATTGTTTGTTTAACTTCATATTCTTTTAAAAACATAATACCAAGTCGTTTTAATAAATATTCGACATAAAATCAAATAGGAGACGTTTCTCTTAGACAGTAGACAGTTCGATAGTTCTATTATTAGAGAGGTATTATAATTTTTTTTTTTTTAATTCTGTGATACAAACACGTTCAAATATTTGACCAAATAGGGTTTAGAACCGTTGTCTGGTGTCTTGTGTAATCAAGACTGTTTGATGTACACTTTCAAATAGACTTGACAGTTCATATCATAATGTTTGATAAACTAGATCTGAACCACTGGCAGGTACAGGTCAATTCATGCATCCACGTGTGAGAGGTTGTGTATCTTCGTCTGGGTCTGTAGGTGCATTCATTCTGGTTTTGGGGAGTTGGATCTAGCTCAAACTGTAGTGTCCGCCTGTGAACCGATCGGTCGTAGGATCAATCCGTTTCAGTGGACCCATTTGCAGTTTGCGCTATTTTCCATTCCAATCAGTGGTCCACAATTGGTTTATCAAAGGCCGTGGTATGTGCTGTCCTGTCTGTGGGACGGTGGATACAAAAGATCCCTTGCTGCTTATCGGAAGGAGTAGCCTATGTGGCGGCAGCGGCTTTCCTCTAAAGACATACGTCACAATGACCATATGTATGATGTCCAATAGCGGATGATAAGATAAATATCAATGTGCTCTAGAGGCGTAGTTAAATAAAACAAACGTTACTTTCATTCTGGTTTTCAGCTGATACTGGGTTTACAGAAGAACAAAATAAATACAAAATAAATAAAGTTTGTTTTATTTAACGACGCCTCTAGAGCACATTGATTTTTTAAGAAATCTTATCATCGGCTATTATACGTCAATCACATGACCATTCTGACATATTTTTAGAGGAAACCCGCTGCCGTCACATAGGCTACTCTTTCCGATAAGCAGAAAGAGGTATTTTATTTGCACTGTCCCACAGACAGGACAGCACATACCACGGCATTTGATGAACCAGTTGTAGACCACTGGTTGGAATGGAATGTAGGTACATTCTTTCTTGTTTTGAGCTGATACTGGGTATACGGGAAAAAGGTAAAATAAATAGAACAATTAAGTACATAAGTAAATAAATAACAACAGCAACTATAATAATAATAATAACTATAATAATTATAACAACAAACGACAACAACAATAATGGTAGTAGAAATAAATAAATAACAATAATAATAGTAGTAGTAGTAGTAGTAGTAGTAGTAGTAGTAGTAGTATTAGTAATGATAATAATAATAAGAAGAAGAAAAATAGAGGATATGGGTTTAGTTTTTTACTAACCCTATTTATAGATGATTGTAACTTTTTTCATGGAGTATATGCTATAAGCGGAATGAATGTCTTGTAACGGCCGATAAAAAAGTGACTCATATTTTATTGCAATAATAATCATATTACGTGTTATAAAAGCTGAGTTGGGTAATTAAGCTTGTTTTAACGCTCGCCAAGGTAGCTCATGATTAGACGTCGAACATGCCGGAAAACGAGAGCCAGGATTTAGCATGAATTGAATCAAATACAGATACCGTCCTTGGTAGTGCTGTTGTTAAAGGCATAGTCCCACGGAATTTAAGGGGCTTTGTGCTCTAAATATTGATTACCAATGAAACACATGCATTTGTTATACTATATATCGTTTTAATATCACACAAGACATTTTAACTGAACCATGGTATAGGGAATTCCATGTCGAGTCGATCGATTTTTTTCGCATTTATAAATTTCAAGATCGGAACTCCTCATGGGGCGAAATAAGTTGATACGAAATGTTTTTGCAGCTACAAAATTATTCAGAAGTTTTAAAATAAGGGCTAATGGTGAAATACCCGTCACGTAACTCGAAATATATACGTCACACCTTCAAAGGAAAAAAAAACAGTTTTTTTTTTCTTTCGATTTATTTCATTATTCATTATTATTTTTAAAATATTGATAATAAGCGAGATGCGGTGGTTATGTAAGTAGTTGAATGAAGTATTTCTATGGACAAATTAAATTAATTAGGTCAAGGGTCTGTAGGACTATGCGTTCAAGGACGCTGTCAACATTTTACAAACAATACACATTTACATATACAGTCAACTTGACAAAGTAAAGAGAGAAGATATATACAAGTAACATACAGTCCAACAATAATGAGACACGTGTATAACCGACACAGGTGGCGCAGTGGTCCACAACTGGTTTATCAAAGGCTGTGGTATGTGCTGTCGTGTCTGTGGGATAGTGTATATAAAAGATCTCTTGTTGCTTATCGATAAGAGTAGTCGCAATAGTGTGGCGGCAGCGGGTTTCGTGTCTCCAACTAACACTAACCTCTGTCCTGGACAGACATCACAGAAAGCTGAGCTGTGTGCCCAGAACAACGTCCTTGAACCTTAATTGTATATAAGAACGAAAATAAATATAACCAACTAACCAGACACGTGTAGATTAGAACAAACCAAATTAGGCTTACTGTCACAGTTGGGTCCAAGTCCCGAATCACATTCACAAGTACACGTCGTCGTGTTCAGCTGACCCATTCCAACGCCTGGTTTCGAACACTTCTTGCGACAGTCTGAAAATAAGTATATTTTTTAAAATTAAGTCATGAATGGATCCCTTTTGAAAGCGGTAATGCGATATTGAAAGGGTGTAGAAAGTGAAATGAGATCTAATTATAATGGACTTTTTTTTTTAATCGGTGTTTCCGAAAGGACACATACTTCTTTCCAAAAGTTCCCTTAGTAACTGGTATAAAATGTATCGCCAACTTTCTTCCAAATACCATTTGTTTTCTTTGTTAATTCCCTCTATTTAGCTCCACCCTCGCTATCCGCCATCCGCATAACATGTTTTTGAACAAAACGCATTTTAAATGTTACACTCCCCTCGATCGTATCGCCAGTGCTTCAATTAGCTGTAATCAAGCGGCTCGACAGGAGTATATTGGCCTTAATTAAGCTCATCAGTTGTTATTACTTTTGTTATTGTCTTATGATTGACAACACCACTGTATTAGTTAGTTGTCATTGCAATGATTCTGCAGTTCAAAGAAGTAGCGGTACATAACAAAAAGCCGCTCTGATGTACGTATGTATGCCCACAAAAGACTGTCAGGTCAAATGTCGGAAATTAACGTGCTTATATCAAATAAATGTTCAAGCAAGCTTGTTGTGGATACAAGGTCTGACTTACACGGGGCATCGTATCCACTACAAGAGGGGTAAAATATGGATCTGCAATTTACAATACAGAAAATTCTGTAAATTTTACTTTGTGCCAAATTAAGGATAATTTAAATGCGTTGAGCTAAAAAGTGAGGTGAAGTTGGACGCAATTTTGACGGTTTTCCAAAATAATTTTATTAGGACCCTTAAACATTAAATTTTGAACCAGAAATAAAAACTGAGTCCTAAATAGAACCAAGGGGTTCACAATTCCTCGCAACTAATTAATTTTAAAATAGTTTTACGATTTTGTTATTTTAAATTTTAAAGTGGGTTATGAGAGAAGGAAAAATAAAAACTTCACTCTTTATAGCCAGTTTCAAGTTATAAATATCTAACCATAAATATAAATATTAAATAAGTACAAATAATAATAACATTAATAAAACATCGAAGTTATATGTCAAGGCGAGAAACTGGGAAGATTCATTTCCTCTACAAATATCTTGCATCTCACCAAGGCCTATTCAGTTCAATTTCATGAAACGATAGGGTTAAGTAAACATATGCAAGTGATGTGAAGTTTAATGCATTACCACCGAAAGATACCCAATAAACAATTTGTCAATTTTGTGCTGGGGGGTCGTTAAATCATGGTTCATTAATTAACTGAATGATTAACTGTCCGAGTGATTGACTAATTGATTGACTAACTGATTGATGGACTAGTGTAAGGATTAATTAACTGAATGATTAACTCTCTGAGTTGTTGACTAATTGATTGGTGTAAGCTTTACTGACTTAACACTGATTGACTAATTGATTGACTAACTGATTGATGGACTAGTGTAAGGATTAATTAACTGAATGATTAACTGACTGAGTGATTGACTGATTGATTGGTGTAAGCTTTAATCACTTAACACTGATTGACTAACTGATTGATGGACTAGTGTAAGGATTAATTAACTGAATGATTAACTGACTGAGTGATTGATTGACGGACTAGTGTAAGAATTAATTAACTGAATGATTAACTGACTGAGTGACTGATTGATGGACTAGTGTAAGGATTAATTAACTGAATGATTAACTGACTGAGTGACTAATTGACTGACGGACTAGTGTAAGGATTAATTAACTGAATGATTAACTGACTGAGTGACTAATTGATTGACGGACTAGTGTAAGGATTAATTAACTGAATGATTAACTGACTGAGTGACTAATTGATTGATGGACTAGTGTAAGGATTAATTAACTGAATGATTAACTGACCGAGTGATTGACTGATTGATTGGTTGAAGCTTTACTGACTTAACACCGATTGACTAATTGATTGATGTACTAGAGTAAGGATTAATTAACTGAATGATTAACTGACTGAGTTATTGACTGATTGACGGACTAGTGTAAGAATTAATTAACTGAATGATTAACTGACCGAGTGATTGACTAATTGATTGATGGACTAGTGTAAGGATTAATTAACTGAATGATTAACTGACTGAGTGATTGACTGATTGATGGACTAGTGTAAGGATTAATTAACTGAATGATTAACTGACTGAGTGATTGACTGATTGACGGACTAGTGTAAGCATTAATTAACTGAATGATTAACTGACTGAGTGACTAATTGATTGACTGACTAGTGTAAGGATTAATTAACTGAATGATTAACTGACTGAGTGACTAATTGATTGACTGACTAGTGTAAGCATTAATTAACTGAATGATTGACTGATTGATTGGTGTAAGCTTTACTGACTTAACACTGATTGACTGACTAATTGATTGACGGACTAGTGTAAGGATTAGTTAACTTAATGATTAACTGACTGAGTGACTAATTGATTGATGGACTAGTGTAAGGATTAACTGAATGATTAACTGTCCGAGTGATTGACTGATTGATTGGTGTAAGCTTTACTGACTTAACACCGATTGACTAATTGATTGATGTACTAGAGTAAGGATTAATTAACTGAATGATTAACT
>JAULBS010074460.1:0-20619 GCA_032355785.1 Symmetromphalus regularis
ATCCCATGCCTAGACTGAGATTTGATCTCAGTACCTACCAGCCTCGAGTCCGATAGCTTAACCACTGCGCCACGGAGTAATATATAGTTTTGTATCTTATAACTGTCAAACACATGTACCACAGTTGGTGTTTTTAGCACAAGCCAGCTTGAAATACATTAAGAACCAGTAAAACGTGTTCTAATATACTACACAGCTGTTACTGAACTAAGAATGGGATTTCCCTGATTAACTTTGTGACGTGGCGAGTGGATTTATAAATAGAACTCTATCATGCTGTTTTGGAAACATATGACTAAATTCCTAAATCTACACATATGTATAGAAAACCAAGCAAACGACGCACTATAAACTCAAATAATATTTATACTGACAACACTGAACATTGAAATGTAATAATTCTTTTTTGAAAATTACATATATTCTTCAGAATTGATTTTTATTGTATAATTGACTTATCTTACTATCAGTTGAGGAAAAAAAAATAATCATGTTTATTAAAATCGTACTGGTTCTAACCACCCATTTTGTCGTGTCAAGGTGCAAGGAATGTTCCATGGGTAAATATTTTGACCCCGTTACCGGCCGTTGTGATCCATGCTACTTCATTTGTTTTGAGGCACAAACACAAGGAACTGTTGATCAGTGTCAGAAAAAATGTCCAAGTAAGTTTTTATGTTTTTATTTTATTTTACCAAATCTATATACCTTTCTTTTTCTGTCTGTGTGAATTCAATTAAATATTAACATATAAATTAAATCTTATTAATAGTATAATTTTTTTATTGTCTTATTTTAGTAGACCCGTTCCAGCCAGTGGCCGACAACTGGTTCATCAAAGGCCGTGGTATATGCTGTCTTGTCTGTGGGACGGTGCATATAAAAGACCCGTTGCTGCTTATTGGAGAGAGTTGCCTATGTGGCGGCAGTGGGTTTCTTCTAAATACATATGTCAGAATGACCACATGATTGACGTCGAATAGCCGATGATAAGATAAAAATCAATGTGCTCTTAAATAAAACAAACTTTACTTTTGTTTTAGTGGACATTTTTTTAGTTTTTACAATATAACTCATAACATATTTTTGTATTATTTATATTATGTAGCAATGCAATGTTGTAAAAAGTATTTTAGAATAAGTATTTATAATGCAGAAATCTGCAGGAACAATATCGTTAGGTCATCCCAGACTTCGAGATATCCGTTACTGAAGCAGTGCACAATTTTAAACAAGAGTCCATTACTCTCTAAAATCATATCCAATTTGTTTCTTTTATAGGAAAGACGTCTGACGATCTCTTCAATTAATTTAGTATAGGCCTAAAAGATACTTAATATTTTAATAATGCAGCATTCATTATAAATAACTCCAAATAATGACCAAACGTGTATTATGCTGTTTTATTTGTAAATCTTGATCGGCCTTGCTGGATTGGTGTTGGGCATGGCTGGTGCAGCCGGGGGAAGGGGGGGGGGAGGGAAGGCCCCCCTCCAATAATCTACGGCGCCCTTTTTGCGATAATAGTAGCTTTAAAATATATAAACGTGTCACTGAATTTGCAGTGGATACATTTTTTGAGTACGTTGAAGGCACCCTTCAAATGACTGATGGCGGCCATATTCAGTCTCTCACCTCCCAATATTTAAACAGTTTGAGTTCACTTTGGGATTAAGCTATTTAACACTATTTTTCTTTTTCAGATTACACTGACATCATGAACACATTTGGAGGTAGCCACAAGTTGACAACGTATGGGACATTGAATTGTAAAGCACAGAACTATTCGCTTGTCTTGTTGATGTCACTGCTCGTCCTCGAGTCGCTTATCGTGATTCACGTCTGCCACAAAATCCTGACACAGAATCATGGCGGGAAAGAATCCAGTTTATGTTGCAGACGAAAGAAAACGTACCCCGATCTTGTATTACAAACGAAAGCTACTCTATTAAGAATATAGTCTGAAAGTCGCTTTTTGAAGAAAACGAAAATGAACTGACATAAATTATATATATTTGTATACAAATATTTAACATAACTACTGAATGTTCACCCATTTTGTGAGAAACAACAACAACAAACAAATTGTTCTTTTCAGCATGTGATAATGCTTACCGTTGTTTGGAAAACTTGCACCTTTATACCTTCTCTTTGAGAAATGGATGAAGTATTTATAATTTATTTTAGGTGCTTTGTAATCATATTATGTTATATTATGATTATATATGTCAGGTGTGTGCTTACTATTTATTTGAATAAAAACATAGAATTTGTGTTGTTTTCCATTTCAAAGTCATTTTCCAGCGAGGATAGGTCAACAAGCAATACTAAATATTTAAATTATATAGGGAACGTGAATACATGTATGTAAGTATCCGTTTCAGCTACTTTCTTCTTTTTTAAAGTATTTTTGTAATCGGTGCTAAATACCAGCGGAAGTAGGCCCCATCAAAATCGCAGGCTCGAGCCAACTGGCCCACCTAGCCTCCCCTCTGTCCGGGAAGGTGTTATCCTGTCTGTAGCCGATGTGGCGGCATGAAATTCTTATTTATTATTATTATTATTTTAAAATTGTTTTGTTGTACATCTTTTTAAAAATATACTTTATGACATAAACAATCAGTGTGTAACTCGCCAACTTTTCACAATTCCTTACAGGTTTCCTCTCTTAACTGTCCAAGTATATGCAGGACTTTATGTAAAGCACAAACATAAGTTAAAAACAATACGATAACTAACTACATGGCATTGTTAAAGTTTGTTTTAATTAACAACGCCTCTAGAGCACATTAATTTTTTATCTTATCATCGGCTATTGGACGTCATACATGTAGTCATTCTGACATAATAATTATGTCTTTAGAGGAAACCCGCAGCCGCCATATAGGCTACTCTTTCCGATAAGCAGCAAGGGATCTTTTATATGCACTTATTTACAGACAGGACAGCACATACCACGACCTCTGATGAACCAGTTGTGGACCACTGGTATGAACAGAAAATAGCCCAAACTGCACATGGCATTGTATTCAAGTGCAAAGAAGGTGGATTTTAACAATAATTTAAATTAATAAATGCTTCGCAAACAAATCTCATCGATTTTACATAATTTATGTACACATACATACATACATACATACATACATACATACATACGTATAAATTTAGAATAGGGATTACCAACTTCTTGCTTAATAATAGTTTACTTCGCGGAATCGCCGTGTAAATCTACATCTATATCGGGTTTTCCCCAAAGTGAACTATTATTAGAACTTACCCCGGAGAGAAACTATGCCTACACATTTATTTATGCCAAGATACGCCACTGATAGTAACTGTATCGCGGGCGTAGCCAGGTTTTATACAGGGGTGGGGTGATATGGCTTTTATATCGAGAGGCTACTGCACAGAAAACACTAATAGGGTTGCAAGACAAAGTCAGAGGCCTTCAAATATAAAAGGTGGTACAGGGAAAAAACTGGTCAGTTTTTTATATGGCTAAAAATGCCTCAGATCACTATTTAAAGGGGGTTAATTAATATTTTTTATTTTCCATGTAGGGCATCGCGCCTGCAGCGCTCTTGGTTTCGCACAACACATTTTATAGTCCTACATCCATACAAATGAGACCCCCTCCCCCACTTTGAAAATCCGTCCTACGTCACTGAAAAAAGGTGTGATTTGGGATACGGAGAGGCTCAGTTCATCCTGTTAGTAATAATATTATTATATGATACAGACGTAAAACTAACGCAATTAGGACACGTGTGAAAACGTGCATAGGTCTAATAATGTAATGCAAGAAACTATTATTGTTAGCAGCAATTAGATTATTGGAAGCTAAGACATTTTAATGGTATATAATGGAATTATTATTATTATATATATTAAGCGATATTTACGGACGATTTTTTAACCTGTTGAGCCACCCTCTGTACATGCCCCTGGTAAATTAAATAAGCTACAAAACTGATAAAGATGTTCTACAAACTACACATTAAATGAAACAATAAATTACATGAATGAATGATGAATGGCTATGTATAGAACGATGATTCAACAACTAGATCACATGACGTATACGTGTAGGTTACGCAAGACTGCCAAAGAGAATTAGCTCTCCATAGTATGCAGTAAACGTTGAACGAGTGTCAGTGGAGTCCAGTCATGTTTATTGAATTTAACTCTAGGACTGGATGGGTGTGTAAAATTAACTTCAGTTATAAACTTTGAGTACCAAAATATGTTATTTTTACAAAACATATTTTTTACTACTACTGGAAAACCGGGATAGGATTTAATTTGAGAACATGGAAATTGTGACAGTAACATTTTTAAATGCTGGAATACTTCTGACGTTTCTAACATTCATATACGGAGTTCCAACGTGCGGTCGTGGGTTTTACTTTGATCGTTTGAAGGGAGATTGCGTCAGTTGTGCTAAGTTGTGTTTCTACCCTGTAGCTGCACAGAACACTCTTAATGAATGCAACACTAACTGTCCAGGTAAAACAATTTAAAACTGTTTTGAACAATAAATCACAGGCAGATCTAAGAGTCGACTGCCGATAGGGAGTCGATGTTAATGTTCCTAACGAGGGGGGGGGGGGGGATACTCGTCATGTGTCGAAATATATACGTCACACCTTAAAAGGAAAATAAATAAATTCGATATATGTTTCCGTTAGCATAATTGCATAATTCATTGTAAATATTGTTAATAAGCGGGATGCGGTGGTTATGTAAAGTAGTTGAATAAAGTATTTCTATGGACAAATCCTATGTTTATATTTAAAATTAATTCTTTGTTTGGTTGTAAAATGCATTTAATAATGCATGCTTGACTATGTAGTCATAGATTCAAATGCACGGGAACTACCGGTCCTGGTGGCGCAGTGGGTAAGCTATCGGTCTTGTGACAGGTAGGTACTGGGATCAAATCTCAGTCAAGGCATGGGATGTTTAATCTCGATGCCGGCTCTAACCCAGCATGAGTGTACTGCAAGGCTCATTGGGTAGGTGTATACCACTTACAATGACCAGCAGTCCACAACTGGTTTATCAAAGGCTGAGGTATGTGCTATCCTGTCTGTGGGATAGTGCATGTAAAAGATCCCTTGCTGCTTATTGATTAAGAGTAGCCATATTGGTGTGGCGGCAGCTGGTTTCATCTCTCCTACTAACACTAACCTCTGTCCTAGACAGACAGCACAGGAAGCTGAGTTGTGTGCATGCTTGAACCGTAACTGGATATAAGCACGAAAATAAATATAACCAACTGCACCGGAATCAACCGATTGCTGGTGGGAGTGGAAGAGGGAAAATTGCCCCTCAGAATCCACCCCAGTTTTTACACCCTTGTTATTCGAATAGTAAGCTCAAAACCTTAATTGAAATATGAACTTCCACTAGCTTAGAGCTGGTGTACTGGATTGATGGGGATGGGAGGTGATTTTTTTTTTTTTAATTATTATTATTTAAAAAATTTAACTATGCCTCTAGAGCACATTGATTATCTTATCGTCGGCTATTGGACGTCTATCATATGGTCATTCTGACACATTTATTTGGAGGAAACCTGTTGTGGCCACATAGGCTACTCTTTCTGATAAACAGCAAGGGGTCTTTTATATGCACAGTCCCACAGACAGGACAGCACATACCACAAACTTTGATGAACCAACAGTGGACCACTGTCTGGAATGGAAAATAGCCCAAACTGCAAATGGGTCCTCTGAGAAGGATCAATCTGACGACCGACTGGTTCACAGGCAGACACTCTACCATTTGAGCTACAACCCAATCCTTTTTTTTTTTTAATAATTGGAATAGCTGTGTGTGGAATAATTAAAAATAATTTATATTGGGGTGGAGTGGACTTGGTCCTCCTGTCCCTACCCTCTCTAACTGCAGGTATGCCAATGTCACAAGTTAAATATTGTTCATGTAGGCCTGTACTGGTATATCCTGGATGTTGAATAAGGTGGGGTTTTGGGTTATTTTTTTAACTGGCACGCAATGTGCACAGGAGTGTATGCAGGATTTCTGAAAGGGGGTTCCAAATATGATGGGTGAATAGGACTGGGGGGGAAAATAGTTAATTTTCATGTCCTGAAACATCCTCTTCATGTAGAGAGAGAGAGTGTATGTGTGTTGAGCAGGGTGGTTCAACTCCTGAAACATCCTCCTGCATGTAGAGAGAGAGAGAGTGTATGTGTGTTGAGCAGGGTGGTTCAACTCCTGAAACATCCTCCTGCATGTAGAGAGATAGAGAGTGTATGTGTGTTGAGCAGGGTGGTTCCTCCTGAAACATCCTTCTTCCTGCATGTAGAGAGATAGAGAGTGTATGTGTGTTGAGCAGGGTGGTTCAACTCCTGAACAACCTTCCTCCTGCATATAGACCTGAATGGTCTCATATGTATCATTCAGGATAGCACATACCACTTTGATTTATTTCTAAGTGTATCAAAATATGGAATGGTAAATATAGTTCGAGAAATAAAAATGCATGTATATGTACCTTCATTTTGTTATCTTTACCATTTGTTAACAGGTGACCCTAATAACAGTAAATTAGTTAATTGCTAATTTGCATACAGATTGGTTTAAAAATTCAACTCCCCAATTTTAACATTCCTGTATTTGGCCCTGTATTTGGACAAATAAATCCCTCTTTTTGGAAATCGTGTACACATTCCTGAAAGACAGGTCATTTGTTGCTTTTAGGAACTATTTTTCTTCTTTTTTTAGATTACTAATTTTTAATACAAGATGTCCAAGTTGTCAGAATAAAAAATAGAAACAAAATTTGTTATAACTTCTTTTGATTCCATTTTCAGACATCAGTTGCAAACAGGTATTTGACAAAATATGTAAATTCCCACATATAACATTATTATTTTTTAACTTCTATCCTGTAAATAGGCAACAAAATTTCAAATTTCATGAGAAGCACTTTTTCGCTTCAATGCCTAGTGATCATGGGAACCCATTGGAAACTGTTTTTCAGTTCCGTGAAAATAAGTCATCAAAACCCATTTTTGTTATTTTTTTATTAGAAAGTTTTGTCACATTTTACTGTATTATTCTTTACTTCAGATGTGTAAGATCAGAAAAGTTAATGCTATGGAAAGCTGCATATTATTTTTATATTATTATGGGTTTTGAATTTTTAACTTGCCCACAATGTGGACCTTGGATAATAAATATTATTATGTCTAAAGTGGTCAGTAGAATTTTATTTGTATACTATTTCTGCTAAAATGCATGCCAGTGGAACTGTAAAGCAATTTTTTTTATTAAAACTCCCAATGCCTTACAAGTAACAAGACTAAACTAAACAGAGAACATTTATTTATGTTGTTTTCCACCAGGGTTCCTGCAGAGGACCAACAAGACTAGCACTGATGGGTTAAATATCGGAACTGACTGCCCTAAGGGATTTTACTTTGATCCTCATTTAGGAATTAAAGGAAAATGTGAAATGTGTTCAAAACTGTGTTACGCACATGCAGATCAAGGAAACACAGCCGAATGCGAATATAAATGCCCTGGTAAGACATTATGCAGTTTATGAATAAATCACAACTAACAAGAAATTAAAACTGTGTTACGCACATGCAGATCAAGGAAACACAGCCGAATGTGAATATAAATGCCCTGGTAAGACATTATGCAGTTTATGAATAAATCACAACTAACAAGAAATTAAAACTGATTAAACTAGTGGCTCCCAAACTTTGTCAGGCTGCCGCCCCCTTCGCTCCCAGGCTACATCCCTAATGACCCCCTCTGCCCCCACACACATACAAAGACACACCTCTCTCTTGGTATTAGGTATCCTCAAAATAAAATAAAACCATGCTTACATGTAAAACTCTTATGTTATTTCTATTCTTTGTAAAGCATACGTGTTCCTTAAGTGTTCGTGATTTAGATTTTGTCATATAGGTTTTGTAAAAAAATAAAAAAGTATTACTTTGTTCTGATGCTTCCCTGCTGCCCCACTTTTCCTCACCGCCCTGGATCTTTCCACTGTTCCCATGAGGGGTGGGTGGAGGGGGGTGGGGTGGTACCACTCACTTTAGGAAACACTAGGTTCAACTTCTTATGTTCATTTTTTTGATAATTGGAAATAACAAACTGATATACTGTTACTCATTGCATAGGCACTTGATATAGGACAATATACATGTATTAATTAAAAATATATATATTATTATTATTATAATTTATTTTTCATAGTGGTATCAGGGCTCTTGATGGGAAATGTTATCTAGGGGTCACTCGTGAGCTTAATTTTACATATTTTTCAGGGTCATTTTGTTTGAAATCCAACCTGTAAGCTGTAACGTACATTGTAAATTGAAATAAAATCTTGTTAAAAAGGATTGAGAAAGTGTGGGTGTTCTGTTGATGATTATATTACTATACCCATGTTGTTTGTGTTTATTTGATTAAACAGGAGGATAGTCAAATGATTGAATAAAATGAAAAAGGATAATTTTATCAAACAATTTTATTTCATGGATATATTGGGGCCAAAAATATTTTATAGATTTTAACACTGAAGAGGAGGCGTTTTAAACCACATATAACAAATTGTAATAGAAAAAAATTGGTGGCAGATTTAAATACACTACCCCCTTGGATTCATTTCTAATGTCTTTTTTTCATGTCATAATCAAGAGTAGTTAGCTAATTAGAGGATAACTATACTGTGCTTTTAGAGTTGTTCATATACATGGGGTGGTTATATAAATAGCATAATACCAGATACTAAGATACTAAGATTAGCTAGACAAGAATGAGTCAAATGAACATACCCAATATTTTAGATTTTATTATCTTTCTGCTTTAGATGAGTATGCTTCACAACAAGTCACGGCCAGGAGTCCCGATGATCAGACTGAAAATATTTCAAACCAAAAGATGGAAAATAAGCAACTCACTGACAAGGTGGTTGTTAAACAAGTTGATGAAAGACCCAGTGAAGATAGTGATGAAAACCATGGTTTGGTTATAGCCGTACTTACTATAATAATAGCATTAGCAGTGTCACTAGCAGTGGCTTTTGTTATTTTTGTCATATTATCCAGAAAAAGAAATAATGTGAAACGGAGAACACAACCCATAAAGGATGAGAAAAGTGACATGGACAACAGTCACGATGAAAGTAAGTCTTAGTACTTTGTGTTATGGTTACAACCCCTGTAATTAAGAAAAAAGTCCACAGCAAAATAAATGTGGAGAAATAGTGTCCATGGCATTTTCCATGGCATTTTCCATGGCAATTTTAGCATAAAGTATACTTTATATTTAAAGGCATAGTCCCACGGAATTTAAGAGGCTTTGTGGTCTAAATATTGATTATGAATGAAACATATATATTTGTTATACTAGATCTCATTTTCATATCACACAAGACATTTTAACTGAACCATGGTATAGGGAATTCCATGTCGAGTCGATCAATTTTTTTTCATATTTAAAAATTTCAAGATCGGAACTCCTCGTGGGGCGAAATAAATTGGTACGAAATGTAGCTACAAAAATATTCAGAAGTTTTAAAGTAATGGCTAACTGGGGAATACCCGTCACATGACTCAAAATATATACATTAAACCTTCAACGGAATTTTAAATTTTTTTTTCCTATTTATTTGTCCGTCAGCAGAATTCATTATTATTTTTAAAATATTGATACTAACCGAGATGTGGTGGTTATGCAAGTAGTTGAATGAAGTATTTCTATGGACAAATCAAATGTTTATATTTAAAATTAATTTTTTGTTTAGAAATTAATTAGGTCAAGGTTCAATTGGCATCATTAAAATATTATTTTAATTTAATTATTTTATTTTATATAGGTCTTCCAAAGAAAGATCAAGTACTAGTACCCAAACAAGAGAATAGTATGGATACACGTGAAAGTGAGATCAATTCATCACAATCTCATCAGTCAACAGAAGTGCAAACAGCCTTCACTGAATTGTTGCATTCTTTCAGCTGTTCATATCATAAATTACCTCAAGATGAAAGTCCTCAGGCCTCATCCAACCAGGCAAAGTGAGCAAAAACTCTGCTTTGATCTTGCAGACTTCCCACTGTGACTGTCTGTTGGGCAACATCAGAGACACTGTGTAAAAACAAGAGGCCACTTGTTTAGCTGTGTTGCATTCACTGATGAGTGATCAAAAATTTAAAGTTCAGTTCAGTTTGATTTTTGAACCATGCCCACATCCATTTGGTCACGGGCCCAAGGTCTTAAGACAAGGGCACTGGGTCCAGAGTGAAAAAGAGTAGAAGAAAGAGAGAAAAGAAGAGAATTGGGTGGTTAAAATACTGTTTAGTAGAAAAAAGGGGACTTTTTATTATTTTGATTTAAATAGCGAGGATATAATAATAATTTGTTTGGTCCATTTACATTTTTTTAATTATATAACCGGAATTTAATTAAATTTAAAAGCCCCAGAAAAATTTCCGGTAATAAGACCAGGAGGTGCAGGACCTTGAAGGGAGGGTGGGTTTCCCCTGGGGAGTATCCTAAGAGCCCCTCATAGATCCGGGAATCGCATGCACATACCCTCCTAGAAAAAGTGGGGGAGGGGGACCGACCCACCTATCATTTTTCCTATGCATACGCCCTAGTGCAGGTCCGCCCCCATTCCCCACTTTGTCCGAAGGACGGCCACTGACCCCCCGATCGCCGACAGACCCATCAGAGGCTCCCCACTTTGGTCACAGAAGGAAGAGAAAAGAATCTTGTCTGTCTGGATTCCTCCTCCTTGTTTGTGAAAGTGTTGCATGTTATTGATTGATGTTTTTAGAAGGCTTGATCGTCGTTCGTCCCAGAGGCGGTGCCAAACGTATCTCCGAACTCTTGAGGTGTTTTGTTTTCCAACATCATCCCCAGATACCGTCACTAATTTAATATATGTCCGACCGAACGTCTGGCACGATATATAATCGTGACAGCTGTTAATTTAAGCCATTCCTGGTTAACCCAGTATTTAATATTACCGTTTTCTTCTTTGAAGTGTAAACAATAATAACTAATAATTAGTGTCTGAAAAAAAAGGCTTGCTAGTATGAATTAACATAAAACACCATTGATTGCTTTGTGCATTATTATTTATATTAACAACTATTTGTACTTTTATAAACAAGTCTCCCCACTGGTTGAAAACTTCTCCCTCTCAAGGTTAGTGGCTTTCCCTAAAATTTAAACCTAGCTTGAGCCCTGGTCCTTGACTCTCTGATATAATTATTTTGTTCCTAACTCAATATTTTTGTCTTCAAATGAGATCCTTTGCTATCATGAAAACCAGATATTCTTAGAATTTTGTGTATTCAATGAAATGATATTGAAATTTAATAAAATAAAATAAATAAAGGAGCATTTTTGGATAGGAAAATTACAAACAGAATCAACAAGGTGATTAAATAAAAAAAAACTAACCTTTGGTGCAAGGGCGAAAATCCGTTCCTGAAAGCGGGGGGGATGGAATATACCCTTGTCCAAAAAGTGGGGGGATGGACCATACCACTGCCCCCCCACCCCCCTCATTACAGACCACTTGTGTACTTCGGTATATTTGCGCTAAGAAAAAATGGTTAAGTGTTACATTGATACAGTAAAGAGAAATACTGGTAAAGATTATTATTTAGGCATTTTAATGAAATTTTCAGTTTTTCTAAGCAAACATTGGGGGGGGGGGGATAATTATATAGGTGCCCCCCCCGACCTAAAAGTGGGGGGATGTTTCCTCCAGACCCCCCCATCCCCTCCACAACTCCCGGGATTTACGCCCATGCTCTGGTGTTGTGTTGGGAATACCAGTACATTTAATTGTTTGTTTGGCATGGTCTGGTGGTTGTGAGGCCTATTTGCTGTGATGATTTATTTATTTATTTAACAACCCCCCAGCACAAAAGTAAACATTGGCTATTGGGAGTCACACTATGGTTAATTCAAACATTTATACATTTTTTCAAACATATATACAAATAAATCAATGATATCAAAACGTATGCACAATATATTAACGAAACAAACTTAAGACCACGAAAAACAAATTTTCTGTAAAAATCGGTCTCCTTTAAAAACTTAATAATAAGCTGTGGGTGGAATCAGAATGATTCCACCACACCCTCATTAACAAATACATTATTTCTAACAGGCTGAAGGTGAGGACAATCCACCAAAATATGATGCACCATCAATATACACTAACAGTGCTCACAGTGAGGTGGATGATCCCTTTTCAAATGAAAAACATGAGTTAAATATGCATGGCCAATACGAGAACGACACAAAACAATTTCATCCTTCCTTGACTGTCTGTAGGAGGACTGCCATTCTCCCAAGACTTAAATACAAGGATAAATGAACATTTAGTGATTAACGAAAACATTAGACATTGGCTATTTTAAACATAACCTTATAAACATACATTAACATGTCTTTAATAAGTTTTTCAAAGAAACTGTTTTAGACTAGCAATAAATAAAATGATTTTGATTTTTAGTATAGTGTTATGGTATCAGAATTAAATCATCCACCAGATACATGCATTCTGTTCTGGCCTTGGTTAGAGTACTAGTATGTGACCACAGCAGGCATGCTTGAACAATTCTACAACAGAAACGTTAAAATAAAGACCTGGTTTTGGACTGTTTTTCATTACAATCTGGCATTCTATTACTTTTAGTTCCAATACCAATGACAGAAAACGGTACCTGTTAGATTATTCAATAAGGATAGTAATTAACCAAAGCTCAGTTTCATAATTTTATGATCAAAGGTTTCAAAGTTATGTTCATCCTGATTGAAATTTGTGCTTTTGAAATTGTTTTTAAAAAATGGTCCCAACCATTTTCACAATAGGACAAGAACACCATAACAAATCTGACCCTTAGAAAAATAAAGGTGACAAAATGTTCAACAATGCTTTACTCAGTACTCATCATTTATGATTAATGAACATACTTTGAATTCTGGAATCCTTTTGAGATTCAATTGGAGTGTAGCTTGGATCAAGAATTTCATCCAGTTGACCATCAAACCTGAACAAATATGAAGTAAAATACAGAACAATAAGAAAAGGATTTCAATTACTTATTAATATTTTTGTTATGTCTGTAGATATATTTTTAATATGTTTGCAAAAATCAACGTTTTTTGCACAAGTTTACAAGGGTCCATTTGTTTATCATGGTTACTGAAACCTCCACAATACTGGTACTTTTCAGCAGTAATTAGTATGATGCATCATAATATATTTTTAAAAGACAATATCACAAAAGAAGACTGCTTCAGATGAGTTTAAAATTTACTGCTTTACCACCATCTCTAAAGGGACATCAAGCTGAGATACCAGATTTATATTATTATTTTATAGCTCCATAAAAACTATGAATAACCTAAAATGATGAATAACATCAGGAATTTTTGGGGTGGGATTTCCTATCCATTTAGTGCCTTTCATTTGATTATATTATTATGATCTCTACTATTTATAGTTTTTAATAAAATATATATTAAAACTACAAAATTTGCATACTATAAAGGTCGTTGTTATCTTATGTGATCATCAAATTTCAAGGCCTGTGCTCACAAAATATCTGACAGTCTGGACTCAAAGACTCAGTTCTAACACTTAGGAGGAAACTAAAGTTTTACTCTTTAGTTTTACTCTTTTTTTAAAGATTAAAAAAAAAAAATTGTAGGCACATGTCATTAACTCTTCTAACAATTTGATTAATTTTGTTACTCAAATCTTCTAAAATGACACATTTATACCGGACAATGTCCATGACCAGCTGCTTATTTCCAGACCCGAAGTCACCAGCAATATTTCTACAATCCTCATTGTCTAACAGCAGTGATGTAATTAAAAAAAAAAACTCAAACAATACACATGTAACAGTATGTGGAAACTATGGGTCATGAATGAGAACTTGACAAACAACCATTGCAGCAGTCTAATACAAACTTTACAAACAGCCATTGCAGTAGTCTAATCCTTGGTTCTCCAGGTTTGAAGAGAGGTTCGAGAATCCATGATTCATCAACACCTTCTGTGTAGGGACAGCCTAGTAGCTAAAACAATAAAAATGCCATAAAACAAGTGAAAAAGACTTATTTTTACCTCAAGAAGAACACTTTTTTTAAAAGAGATAGAGCATTTATACCATGGTTCAATGAACATATAGACTGTAGGTTTTGGAAATTAATTGAATAATTGGTATTAGTCTTGAACAAAAGACAAATCTGTATAAATATTTCATCATGATTCAGGGTACTTTTACCCAGTGCCCCTTTCCGGTTTTTCATCCTAGTTATTTACCCTCATCATCCCATCATGATAGCACTGCCTTATGTAAACTTTTTGCAATCCAATTTATAAGGGAGTGTGGACATTTTTACATTTTCTACTAGCAAATGTGAAATGACTGTATCTAATATAAGTTAATTAAAGTTTTTGTGCAAGATGTTTTGGAAAAAAAGGTACTTTTTCATTCTTCCCTATTTCTCCTTAATATTTCCATAAATACAGGTATACATGATTTTAATGCCAATATGATATGTGCTTTCAGTAGCGGATCCAAAGGAGGCGGGGGGGGGGGGGGGGGGAGATCCAGACACTGGCGTTCAGAATTAAATAAGTTGATGAGTATCGTCAGTTTCTATACTTTTTATATACAAGGCCAACCATTCTGGATTTTGAAAGATGCTGAAATCCATTGGCATAAACACAATTTAACTTTTAAGGCAATAAAAAATGTAAACTGTTTTGTGTAATAAAGATACTAGTAGTTTATTACAACAATGCCAGTGGGCACTCATAATGGGTTACATCATTTTTGTTTTCATGTGTGAAATATCACGCATTGGTTTAATTGCGCATTTCATTGGATAGTTTAGTTTATTTGGATTAATGAATGTACCGATAATAAATATTTATACTAAATATGATGTCATTATTTTGTAAAATCATCAAAACAAGGAAAATGTTTTTGGCATGTTCGGGACCAACAGTCAAGGTCAACCCTTTACGTTTCGGTTGCACGTTGACAAATGTTTTAATTATCGACTGATCTGCACAAAATTACTTTCCCAATTTTTTCAACATTATTGCAAATTCAAAAGTTGACTACTTAACATAATGCAGGTAACATTTCAGATACATAATTTGTGTTTTGATAAAGACATTGATAATTTATGCAGATTCAAAGTGCATTGTGTCTGGCCTTGTGTAGAGACTCAATAGAGAAATCAGGGGACAATATTTTGCGAAATCTGAGTTAACTGGAAGTCGGTTCACATGGTTTTTACCTAGGTAACCCATAGTTCAGTTACGTCAATTATATTTGTGTAACCTGTGGGTTACCTTAAAGTTACGTTGAAATTATGTTTTAAATACATAATTTTTAATTCAAACAAAGTTAAAACAAAATACAAGAGAAAACAATAAAACACTTTTTTAATGTTTGCTAAAGTTAGCTTTTTTTTTTTTAATTAACTCTTCCAGATTCCTTTTTTCGTTTCACGCTGTCTAAGCTACTTTCACTTTATCTATAGTGATGTTCAAATGTTTGTTTTTTAAAACTGATTCTGCAAAGAGGGTATATTTAAACTTTTGTAAGACCTGTTTACGTTAAAACATTTTCAGCATTTGTAAAATTATAGGCAATCCCATATAAAAGGCATATTATGTCAGCATAATTATATTCCTAAAGATGAAATAGCAGCAGATAATTTAGCCATCCCAAGCATCTGTGGACATTTCATTAAAATGTTTAGCTCGACTCTATACTCAGCATTTTTAGTTTAGACCGGTCGCAAGTTACAACTATTGCAATATAAAGTTGTCTAATGGTTCGCTGCGCATAAATTATCTAAAAATCAGTCTAAAACATTTGTCGGAACACTTGTTTGTCTGCATGAATAAACTTCCTGTAATCGTTTTAATTTCTGAACATTTACAAGTCATGACGTTACCAATTTGCGGTTCATGTAAATTTAATTTTGTGTAACTGACACACGAACAGAACGGCGCTACACGTGAAATATTGTGCCTTGGAAATGACGTCACCAGTATACTCATTAATGTTCTGAGCCCCTGTGGTCCAGACGCCCCTTTCTCGGTTTAATATTTTTTTTAACCTTTTACGATTGGAAGAACGTAAAAATTAACCATTACCCATCACATTTAGACCCCCCATTTCAGAAATCCTGCATCCGCGTCTGGCTTTTACAACCACATGTTATGGGAGATAGAGATTCGGAATAGAAAATAATTAAATTTAAAACGTTAAACCGATAGCGATACAAGTTTCAACTTGTTCAGTCAATAAATTATACATTAATCAAACAAGAATAAAGGCAACACCGTTATTTATAAGTGTGTAATGATACCATATGAAAATATTACTTTACTGTCTCTTAATTAACAAACTAACATCAAGACGTTCTTTAAAACTCTTTGCAAGTTGAACGTTCTTCGAACTAGCCGCCATTATGTTTATATTTGTAAATTCTTCCACAATATTTCTTAAGAGCACCACGGTAATTGAAATCGTGTGGGGAGGTGCGTAACAAACAAATCCTATAAGTATAAGATGTGTAAAATCAGAAAATTGTTTACATATCGGCATAACTTGAAAACAAACGTAAATACGGTAAACAATCGTTTATTTTAATTAAAGGTGATTTATGGAGAACATTCAGTTAGAAGAAAACTAGTTAACTCTATATCCACTGAAAAAGCAATGTGCAGTGATAACATGACAACATATAATAAAGGATTGTTTATTTAATGACGCCTGAACCACTGTTTATTTACTTGATGTTAAACATCTAGGAACAAGTTCATGAAATGTGATTGTCTTAAAAACAGGCGTTTAAGCATTTTAGACGTATATAGTTAAACGTCTTTTGGACTGGAAGAAAATAAGTACTCTAGATTCAATATATTACGTACAGATTGGAAAAATGTGTAATCAATAAAGATGATACTCTCATGCACTACTACAGAAACTGTACTCTTAAACGCATACTCCCACAGACCCTTGACTTAATTAATTTCCAAATAAAGAATTAATTTTAAATATAAACATTTGATTCAACTACTTACATAACCACCGCATGTCACTTATCAATATTTTAAAAATAATAATGAATTATGCTGACCGGCAAAAAAACAACAATTCTGTTGAAGGTGTGACATATATTTCGCGTTACGTGATGGGTATTCCCCCATTAGCCATTATTTTAAAGCTTCTGAATATTTTTATAGCTGCAATAACATTTCGTACCCATTTACTTTGCCTCCCGAGGAGATCTGACCTTGAAATTTTGTAATGTGAAAAAACATAGATCTGCTCGACATGGAATTCCATATACCATTGTTCAGTTAAACTGTCTTGCGTGAAATGAAAACGAGATCTAGTATAACAAATGCATGTAAGTTTCATTCATAATCAATACTTAGAGCACAAAGTCCCTTAAATTCCGTGGGACTATGACTTTAATGACAGAAAACCCAGCATTCAACTACTGAGTTCCATCCTTCCACAAACAAAAGAGATGTGTTGGTAAATACTACTCTCAAAACAGGTGTAAAACACAAAACAAAAACATTTGCAAAAAATAACATTTTTATTTTTCAATTAACAAATTAAATTATTAAATACTTTTCAAAAATAGCATGAAATATATTGCATAATTTATATAAATATAAAAATGGTGTGTTTAACATTTTGTAAATTTCAAAAATAATTTAAAGAAAAGTAATAATTTAATAAATGTTAAAAACTTTAATATTACACAGTAAATTCTGTCTAAACTGGATTAATGTGAGACAACTGAATATCTGGTTTAGACTGGTTTTGTAATGTTATAACACAGTTTGTGACACATTTTAGACAGATTTCAGGATTAACTAGGTACCAGTTTAGACAGAGAGTACTGTAATGTAATTGTGCGATGTCATGGAATGTATTTGCTATGATGTATATTTTTAATTTAAATCTTTACAAATATTATTATTATTAATTTAAAAAAACCTTGTATAGTAAGATGTTAATACAAACTCTTAAAGGTGCTGATTCTAGTTTTGAGGAACATGTCTTTACGATTTTGTGTAAAAGCATTCTTAGCTACTACAAATTGCAAGACTAACCAAAAAATATAATTATAAACATGATGGGTAATGTGTAAGTTTAATAGTAAATAAAAGACTGTAAAATCCATAATGTTGCAGTGTCTAGGAATAAGACAGCGCCTTTAAAACAAACAATAAACAATATTTTAATATAATAAACTAAGTACATTTTTTGTTGTCAATTACATAAATGAATTGTGAATAAATATCTATTTAATAATATTCACACTATACTGTGTTTAGGAATGTACTTGTTTATGACCTCCTCATTGAACAAGTTGGTGTTTACTCTTTAAAAGTTTACATAACTAACAAATTTAGGTGATTGGCTCATTTCATAAAAGAAACATTTGTTTAACAATGACAATGACTTTATTCTCATAAACTGTAAAGTTACAGTGTAGAGAAAAATAATACAATTATATTTACAAATAAAAGCAGCACTTGCGTGGAAAGTTAACGTGGAGGACATACTCTCTCACATAATGTTCTTATTAATATACATAGTTTCTTTAAAATATATATATTTGAATTATTAAACAAATCATAATATTACATTAGGATATTTCCTATATTTTTCTGGTAGATATTTTCTCACATTTAATAAAATAGGACCAGTACACTTAAATATATTATGGAATTCATCACCAATTTCATTAAGATTACATACATTACAACATGCTTATCCCATTTACTGTACCATTCATATTAAACAGTTATATCTGCACAAATCTGTTAAAAGACGACTAAGTATTTTTCTTTTTGTCTTTAGATATTTGATGTTTTAACATATTTTAGCTCTCTAGTTGAGAAACAGATTGATTTATTACATTTATATCTTCTTTAAACACACTGTTTATTTACTGACTAGTAGGGGCATAGTGTTTGTGACTCCAGTCTTCCGAGGAAACTCACTAAAACCACTTAAGCCAATCTCTTTGATTAACAATAAGGGTCTTTTAAATGCACCTTCCCACAGACAGGACAGCACATACCATGGCCTTTGGTACACCAGTTGTGGACCACTGGTTGGAATGAAAAATAGCCAGAATGGGTCTTTAGAAAAGGAAATGTGTTAGTTGTACAACATGTTAGGAGTAAACAGAAACCTGTAAACTGATGAAGTCATAAAAAAGCACATTCCTAAATAGCATAATTATAATTAATAATTAAATAGATATTTACATATTAAATAGATATATATGAAATAATTGACAAATAAAGCATTTTAATTTTTTTAGCTTTCTCCACATTCACTTGATTTTTTTCTGACAAGAAACATTAATTTAACAAACAGACAGACCTCACCATACTGTAAGTTACATCCAGGTGTTCCACTTTTTATGAGTATCGTTTCAGCAGGTTGTAAATTATTTTATATTAATATACTATCATCTACACTCATAAATTATTAGAACATTTTGCAATGCTAGAATTACAGGTTTATATTTTCTAAGTAAATCTTACAGTAAGTTATAACTCTGTAATTCTAGCATCATAATTTGTGGCCAACTTCATGTACCATATGGAAGCATATGAATTTTTGGCATTCTTAAATAATAAAAAAAATAACAAAATAACAACTAGCTGGAGGGGGTGGGAGGAGAAACAAAAACTGCCACCCTTGTGTTTACTGTGAATGATTAGGCATATGAAGTACACATAGTATATAAAAATAAACTCCATCATATAGATTTTATTTATTTTCTCAGGAAAATATTATTCATATTTTAATAGACTAAATTCATTTTAGTTTTCATTTGAGAAATCAACTAATGTAACATGGTCAGAAAATAGTTCAAATTTATCATAATATTAACTTGCAACTTTAAAGTGGTCAGTTTAGCAGATGTGACTGGTGTAGTACCAAAGTCAGTTCTTGCTACCATACCATCAGTGCCTTAGTGAAAACACACAACTCTCAGCAAACGATCTATTAGACCATTTAAGCACAGAGTGCGTTAAACATTTTTTCCCCTATATTTCTCATTCATTTAAGCACACATGTCAAGGCAGATGTTAAAAGTGGCAAAATGATCGGGATTTCGAAGGTGAGTTTATGTTTTTTGAACCTAATGATCTGGAGAAGAGTTCACATTGCGAGGCAGCCATGAGACAGGGGTGTGTGTGTGTGTGTGCTTAATAGGACATGTGCACTTAAATGGTCAAATACGGTATATTTGTTTTGCCATATATCTTCCTTTGTAATCCTATTAAAAAAAAAAAAAAAAAAATTAAAATTAAAAAACATCTGCAAAGTGGCTGTCCTCAGACTCTAACAGGATGCTCTCTCCTTTGAAAAAATACCTACCAATGAAATAGTATGTACGAAAAAAAATATTAGTAAAGGATTCTGCAAATAGAATATCTTAGTTGCACACTGCATGTGTGAAAACAAGATTTCTTTATCAATATCATTATTAGATTTTACTTAGTATATCATGCAGATG
>JAULBS010074471.1:0-20618 GCA_032355785.1 Symmetromphalus regularis
TTGATTTATTAATCATTGGCTATTGGATGTCAAACATTTGGTTATTTTGACATGTAGTCAAGTGTGAGCCAGCCTCCAGAGGGTTTTGAACCACTGTCGTCATCTTGAGAGTTGGACATTCTACATCTGAAATTAAGAAGTTGTTGGTTCATACTTGTAATATGCTCATTGTGTTTTTGTTTTTCAGCCAGAACAGACATCTGTAAACCAGGGTAACTCGCTCATGATGGGGTCAAGTCAGATGGGTGGAGACGCCATGAGTGCTGCCATGGGAACCATGGGAATGGGAGCTCCATCTATGGTAATTTTTTTTAAAAAGGAGTATTACCTGCTCTTGATCACACCTATATTTATTTAGCAGTTACCAACAGGGTTCCCATGGTTGTTAAAAACCTGGAAAATTTTCGAAATCTTGGTTAAGATTGAAAAGTCCTGGAAAATTTTCGAAATTTCTTCATCAGCAGAGAGTTTTTTGATCATTTCTTGTGATGAATTATGTCCCTGAAAACCATGTTTTTCACCATTGAAAGTTTGATTTTTTTCCTCCCCAAAGAATATAAATCGTCTTTTTAAGCAGATAGAACATTCAGTTTGCCAAATTTCAATTTTACCTCATAGCAGTGTGAAAACAAAAAGTTAGTTTTTTTAACAATGTCTTTTTAGAGCACATTTCTTTTTATCTTTTCATCGGCTATTGGACGTCAATCATATGGTCATTTAGACATGTATTTAGAGGTAATCCGCTGACACCAAATAGGCTACTCTCTTCCAATAAGCAGCAAGTGGTCTTTTATATTCACCACAGACAGGACAGCACATACCACGTCCTTTGATAAACCACTTGTGGATCACTGGTTGGAGTGGAAAATAGCCCAAACTGCAAATGGGTCCTCTGAGAAGGATTGATCCGACGACCGACAAGTTCACAGGTGGACACGTTACCATTTGAGCTACATCCCGCTCCTCTCATGGAAGTGTGATTCATTTGTAAATTTTTTTACAGATTTATATGTAAACATGTCATTCAGTTTTTTCAAAAAGTCATGGAAAAATTTTGAAATTTATTTCTTCTGAAGTCTGCAGGACTGTAACGTGGATGCATCATCCCAGAGCTATGACCCAGAGATACGACCCAAGGTCACCTCTTGAACAAGAACAAAATTTACAATTCTTAAACTTTCCATTAAACCTGTACCTTAAAACCCCATTAAGTACCAGGAGTTTGTGTTTAACTTTCCACGCTGTTTAGTCGCTATTGTATTTGTCGAGTGTTTACCGTCTCGCTGGTAGGGATCGGTAGCGAAATGCATTTCTAATGAGACCATATCACGTATTTATAATGGAGACTTGTCACCGACAGATATCCACCTACCAGCCATTAAGAGTGTTTGCTTGTACAGTTCTCAAGATCCAGGCATTTGTGCCGGGCTACTGTTGGCTTCTGTTGGTTATCCAGGTCGCACACCAGTGAAGTTAAACCTCATTTACTTGTGGCTTGGTTCACAGTGCTTTTGTGAATAAATAAAAACAGGTGTAAATTCAGGGATTGAAATTATTCATTTGTGCATGACTGTGACAGGTGTTTTTGAAAGGGACCAAATAATCTAATAAAAAATTATGATGTTGGTGGTGATATAAAAATAAATAAATAAATTTAGGGTTTGAAATTTTAATATTTTGCCTGTCAATGAAAGATATTTTTGTTTATAAGCAGGGAAAAGAAAGAAATTCAGCGATTGAAATTTTAAAATATTGTCAATCTATGATAGGTGTTTTAGAAAGAGACCAAAAAAAAAGGAGAAATATATTGGCGCTTATAAGCGGGGAAAAGAAGTTAATTCTGGGTTTGAAATTTTAATATGTTGCCAGTCAATGATAGCTTTTTTTACAAAGAGACCAATAAAAAAAAAAGATATTGGTGTTTATAAGCAGGGAAAAGAAATAAATTTAGGGTTTGAAATTTTAATATGTTGCCAGTCTGTGATAGGTGTTTTAGGAAGATATCAAAAAAGAGAGAAAGATATTTGTGCTTATACATTGAAAGTGGAGGAAATAAATTAAATTTTTTACATTACAGTCTGTGAAAGTTTATTTTTATTTTTTAGAATGGACCAGTAAAATGATGATATAAAAACTATAGAAAATAAATACTGTATAACCGGAATTTTTTTTAAAGAGAATGTCTTCTACTGAACTACTGTTAGTTATCCAGGTTGTACTCATCCTGTGGAATAAAATATTAATAGTCTGAGTCTGTTCACAGTGCTGTTAATATATAAGTAAATTCAGAAGTTGAAATTCTTACGTTGCCACTCACTGACAAATGTTTTGAAAGGAACCAAACAAAAATCTATTGATGGTGATAAGTGGGAAACATTTTTTAATTCAGCACCTTAAATGTTTTCATGTTAACGGTCTGTGACAGGTCTTTTGTGAAAGGGACCAAACTTTTTTCAGGGGGTTTGGGGCGTGTGCTGATAAGTGTGGAAAAGAATTAAAAACATGTTATATTTTTGGGGTTGAATATTTTAGGTTGTGTTTTGGAAAGGACCAAACACTTTTTGGGGGGTGGGTTGTGTGGGATGTTGGTAAGTGATGGAAAAGAAATAAATAGATGTGTTATTTTGGGGTTGAAAGTTTTAGGTTGTTTTTTGGAAGGTACCAATAAAATAACAGTGTGAAAAGTGTCGAAATATATGTGTGTAACAGGATTTTTTTCTTTTCTTTAAACTTCTGATGGATAATTATTGGTTATCCAGGTTAAACAACACTGATGGATAATTATTGGTTATCCAGGTTAAACAACAATGAAATATAACCTCATTTATGTGAGTCAGTTCACAGTACTATTGATGATTTCATACATGTGTAAATTCTGAGGTTGAAATTCTTTTTACCAGTCTGACAAGTAGACCAAACAAAAATTTTGTTGGTGATGTAAATGGAAAAAAGAAATTCAGTACATTTAATTTTTGTTACCAGTCTTTGACAGGTTGTTTTGGGAAGAGACCAAAAATTATTATTTGTGGTTGATAAATGTAGGGTAAGAAATAAATATATTTGTTATATCAGAGGTTGAACGTTTTACTTGTCAAATCAGGGACTTTTTTGTTTTGAAACATGTTGGTTATCCAAGACACACAGTGAAGTGAATCCATTTTGATGAACAAATAGATACAGGTGTAAATTCAGGGGTTGAAATTATTAGTTGTTGGTAGACGGTGACAGGTGTTTTTAGAAAGGGATCAAAAACCTTTTTTAAAGGTGGTAAATTTCAGGGATTGAAATTTTACCATGTTGCCAGTCAGTGACGTATTTTAGAGAAGGACCTTCAGAAAATGATATCGGTGGTGTGGAGTAAAACAAATAAACTCAGGGGTTGATAAACATTACATTTTGTCAATCAGTGACATTTATTTTTTAAATGGAAAAAAAAAAAAAAAAAAAAAAAGATTTTTGGGAAAATAAATACATGTGTAAATTCAGGTGTTGAATATTTTACTTATTGCCAGTCAGAGAAAGTTCCGAATTTTTGTGCACACCCCAAACATGATTTTGTGGAAAATAAATACATGTGTAAATTCAGGTGTTTTAAGTTTTACTTATTGCCAGTCAGAGACAGGTCAAGATGTTTTGTGCACACCACAATTTCATAATTTTACTTGTAATCTTAATAAATATCTCTTCATCTTCAGGGTCAAGGTGGTTTTATCCCATCGATGGGGAAAGGAATAGGATTACCATCATTAGCGGGACCCCAGTTTCAGAGTATCAAGGATGCGCATGATGCGATGAGCGACGCGGGCAGTATGATGAGTGGGAGCAGTGGGCAGGGAAGCAAGTCGGAGTCGAAAAAACATCCTAGTCTACCAAAAGAGGTACGTAAAAAAAATTTGAAGAAAATATTTTATCACAACACGTGATCAATTTAATTGTGTTCATAATATAAACAGCAAAATGTTCAATTCTCGAAGATCTATATTAGTTGTCCACCGAGTATTTTGGATGATTTTAATTTCCAACAAAGGGCCATAACTGTGTGTATTTATAAACTGATGATCAAACTATATTGGTGCTGGAAATACCAGATAAATGTAGAGGTCACAAACTGATCTGGTTTGTATATAAACTGTAGATCTTGAAATTAATGTGATTATGATATTAATGCGAAATTATGTTAGTCGATATTAACAACACTTGTGGTCTCAGTTTTCGGGAATTGCCTTAATGTGTGATTGCTGCACTAATGTTCAGAAACTATAACCACACACACAACACACACAAAACACACACACACACAAAACACACACAAAACACACACACACAACACACACACACACATACACACACAGTCACTCTATGTTTACAAGATGAATGTGTAGATAATCATACCTTTATATACATTCCCCTGAAATTGTCTTCAGTTTTAATTGGGTCATTTAATGATGGATTTAAACAAATTTAATTTCTGTTTATCAGATTTTTTCTTTAAAAAACAATTCACCTTGTTTTGTTTTTCCTTTTCAGGCTGTAGCCATCATGTTGGATTGGCTGAGAAACCACAAAGATAACCCGTATCCCAACGACGACGAGAAAGCCATGTTAATCAAACAGACTGGTCTCACCATCAACCAGATAAACTACTGGTTCACAAACGCTCGCAGACGCATCCTACCCAAGTGGGCCCAGTGCAAGTCCTAGCCCTGCTTACGGTCGTGTATATTGGCTGAAAATGTGTGGAGGGAAGAAAACCCACCAATCAGCAGTCATGTATCACAGAAATTAATAAATTATCTTGGATTGGTCAGAATTGTAATCAAAATAACCAACAGTTGTAAAGCTTACTTATTCAGGTTGTTAGAAGATTTGTGATTGGATTAAAATAATGATGATTTCTTTGCCTTAAGTATATGATTGTTGAAAATTAAAAAAGTAAATTTCCATATACCTGTGATGATGATTTTAGAATTTCAGAACATTAATTTCTACAGGCTATGCCACTAAGTTTTATCACATATATTTTTAATTTTTAACAGTTTACTATCATCCTCAAGACAGTTTTAAAAAGGCTTTTTTTATTATTATTATTATCAATCCCAGAATTTGTTTAATTGGTGCTAGCTCTGCCAGTCACCAAATTTCCTCACTAAATGGAGAAAAAAAGTGCTGATTTTCTTTAAATTTCATAATACTGAAAAAAAGATTAATTTTTTTTTAATTTGTTGTTCATTTTAATATTTTCTTAGTTATTTTATTAACGCAAATACCCATTAATCAAAGGCCCATATTCAAACTATCAGTTTACAACCAAATAATTCTATCACTGTTTGAAAATTGAATAGTGTGCTTAGAGTCTCCCAAAGCCAGGACAAGTAATTTTTATTTCTGTGATGATTGTTTGAAATGTGATTGGGAAGTTGAGGAAACTCAAGCAGAATTTTCGGCAACACGACGTTGACCTAATTTCTTTATAAAGTGCTTTTTTATGTTTTATAACCTATGTGTTGAGTTTGTGGATATATTATGCTGCATGCGAGAAATTATTTTTAAAATTATAATTGAAAGTTTACTTATGCAAGGGAGACTACCCTATAATACAGCAAGGGAGGCAACTTTATTTATGTAAGGGAGATAAGTTACTTTTAATTATGCTATGGAGATGTGTATTTTAATTATGCAAAGAAGATAATTATGCAAAATATTCATTGTTAAACCAGTGTGCCTTTTTTTTTTCCTGTTATTTAATCTTAATGAATGGCTTAAAATTTTGAAATGTGATTTTTCATTTTTTAATAAGTGTTTGTAAAGTTTTTTATTTTTCGAAATGAAGGCTTTCAGAATCTTTCTTCTGAGACTAGAAATTGTGATGTGTAACGTATCTCCGCCCATCTCCATTTTTTTATTTTTGAAAATATTTTATTGGCAAAAGGAATATTTCTCATCCATCTTTTAATAGGGCATTATTTTTGCATTATGTTAATGTAAAATTTTATTTTATGAAAACAGTGATTCTTGTCATTTAAAATGATTTAAATCTGTGTTGTCTTCCATTTATTATTTGGTAATATTCTTATTAAATTAGTGTTTAATATTGGCCTTGCTAGAGGTCCAAGGGTAGATATATTGACCCGAGTTAAAGGTGAAGGTCATTACAACTGCTCAGGAACCTATAACAGCATAAAAACATTTTTATTAACTTTTACCAGGATGAAATTTTTCCGGTTTTCTCTAGAAATCCTTTTTTTTTCTCCAATTTCCTTTTGTCCATTTTCTATGCAAAGAGGTTTCATTGAGAATTTTCAGTTTTTTTTCCAAATATTTTCCTATTAACTTTATTCCATTTTCTATTCAAAGATGTTTCATCAACAGTTTTCATTGTTTTTTTCTGAAGGCTATTTCGATCCCTGATTAACTTAAACAAATTTTATATGGAAAAATTAATATTTCTTTCTTTCTAAATTGCTTAAATTTATTATTACCATTTATTATATGTAGCTCAAATGGTAGCATGTCTGCTTGTGAACTGATTGGTCGTCGGATTGATCCTTCTCAGTGGACCCATTTGCAGTTTGGGCTATTTTCCTTTCCAACCAGTGATCAAAGGCCATGGTATGTGCTATCCTGTCTGTGGGACGGTGCATATAAAAGACCCCTTGCTGCTTATCAAAAAAGAGTAGACTAGCAGATGCGGGTTTCTTCTAAATACATATGTCTGAATAGCCAATGATAAGATAAAAATTAATGTACTCTAGAGTTGTTGTTAAATAAAACAAACTTTATTTTACCATTTATTATGGTTGATAATAGGTGCACTGAGACTACATCTCGTTACAAACATTTAACACGACAAACAAATTTAATTTTCCAAAATGACGATTTACACTGCAGCTGCCTTAGTATTAAAACCACGGACTATTTTTGACATTTTGAAAGACTAGAGTCATAGAAACGGTCACAATAAGTAATGATATGTAACAGAAGAATCTCCACCTCCATTGAGGGGATTCGAACCATGACTCTTGAGTTTGAGAGACCATTGCTCTACCAACTGAGCTAATACTAGTAATAGGGAAATTCCCACTAGCTATGACAGTAGGAGCACTTTATTCTAACACAATTACAGATATATAATGGGAACAATATATAATTTCAACCCCTGAAATTGCCCACGATGATCAGCAATGCTACGCAAATTACCGCAGTTATTCATTTACTGTGGTACTTTTTTTTTTTGCTGCGGACTAAATTTAGTTTTTACAAGGTGTATTTTTTTTGTTATTAAAAATATAGTTTACACTAAAATTGCTGTGGAAAATGTTGTGGACACCATTTCTCCACAGCATTTATTTTCCTGTGGATATTTTCTTAATTGCAAGCGTTGTAATTTTTGCCTCCAATATGGTGCTGGAAACCAAGATAAACCTCAAAAAAAAAAAAAATATTTTAAACATTTCTTTTTATATTTAACAGGAATATTCCTTTCGCCAGCAAACAAATTAAACATGCATATATTTTTTATGTATACCAGAAATGTATAGTGTAAATAGATGTATAAATAGATGCGATATCTCGCCGATGTGCCTTTATATATTGTGTTACAGTTACGTGTGTCTGTGTTGTGTGCATGTGTACATATATCTGTGTTGTGTGTCTGTACATATTGGTGTTTATAAAACATTTTTTTAAATATATCCATGCTAGAACAACTATATTAAATTATTTATGTTGCAACAAGGTTTTTTTACTTGAAACATTTTTATATATTTTTTTCGCCATATTTCTCGGTGACATGAAAATAAACGGCTTCATTAAGGTGCATAGAATGTATTCAGGTAGTTGTGTGTTATAACATTTACACAGTTTGGAGACGAAATATATCAAATATATATATATCTGTATGTATGTATAACTATATTATAAGTATGCATTGTTTCAGAAAATGTTACGTCATCATATATTCATCATTTGATATTGCAAGTGCACTGAACTTCACATGTAATGAAATCAGAGCCGGACTTAAACCAATTGCACCAATTTCTCCTAATAAAGGAGGTTCTGGACCAGATTTATATGGGGGCAAAGGAGACAATTACCTTGGTCTCTTGCTTGAGGTCCCCCCCGCCCCTCCCCACGCCCCATCTTCTGACTTCCTTTATGAAAAACATAAATGTCAAATTATAAAATTAGTTCTATTCATTCATTTTAGTTAATTTTTTTTAATTTGTCATGTAATTTAGAGCAGGATATAACTGCCTGTGAAGCTGTTGGTCATCGGATCAAAATATGGTTAACTTTTATTCAATCGAACATTGCAAATTAAATTAGCATTTCTTTTACTGTTAGTATTATTAATATTTTTTAATTTTCCTTTTATAATTCTGAAACAATAGTTAACCCCTTGTAAATAATATTTAAAAAATGTGTGCTGAGGGGTTATTAAACCACCATCTAAATATATTGGGCAAAATTTTGCCATTTGGCTTTAATGCATTTTTAAAAAAGGTGATTTTGGCGACTGACAACAAATGTGATTTTGTTACATGTGATGTTTCTGTGTTCCTTTATACTCCTTTTAGACTCTGTTTAGTACTTAAGCTCCTCTTTACAGACATCACTATCCTTTTATCTCATTCCATTTCAACACAGTGATTGAAAATACAGTCAAAACCTTTCTCTGCAAGGTCCTTGAATTGCTTGTACCAGTGGTCCTTACTCGTGTTTTTGTATAGGTCCTTGATTTACTTTCTATGTGCTGTCCTTGAATTGCTCGTACCAGTAGTCCTTACTCATGTTTGTATAGGTCCTTGAATTGATTTCATACAGATCCTTGAAATTACATAGGAGTGTTCATATAATGTCATTCAGTTACTTATGTGTTCATTTAGTTTATATTAAGCCTTAAACAGGTTATTAAACTTTGGATTCATACAGCTCCTTGAACATTGTGCAACATATACAAGTCCTTTATCATACAGGTCCTGAAATTATGTGAATTAAACAAGTCCTTGAACAGTGTTACATGTAGTTGTACAATTAATTGGATTGATTGTCTTATACAGATCTTCTGATTTTACATGTCCTTGAATTGATTTCATACAGGTCCTTGAACTGTTTGTATACGAGTCATTGAACTGACACAAACATGATCCTTGAACTGTGTAATTTATCATACAGTTTCCAAAACTGTATACGAGTTACACAGATCCCTGAACTGTGACATATGCCAAGCAGTTGCAGGTCCTAATAAGTACTTGAATTTTGTATGTGATATAATATGCAGATCATTGAACTGTGTGTGACGCATCATACAGGTCCTTGAAGTCTACAAATGTAAGTCCTTGAAATGTTTAAGATTTGTTAAAAGTCCTTGAACTAATTTCATGAATTCAATATTTGAATTGGAGACAACTCGGTCGTTAGGAAATTAAACATATTGGTTAGGTTATGAAATGGTGTGTTAATAAAGTGTAAGTCATAGTTTTGGATGGAGGGAATGGGGTGGGGTGGAGGAGTGTCAGTGCCTTATTATCTTTCACATTATTATGCATGACCACATGTGTCTTCCTATTAACTGTATTGTGTGTTCAGTTCGTTATTATTATTATTATCCTGTACTTACAATTTCATAGCTTATACATGTACATTAATAATATAACATACCTGGTTGTTCATAGCTTCGAATGTACCAGATATCTATAGTGTAGTGGCTACTGGTACAGTACCAGTCTATTTGCTATAAATACCAGACAGTTTGTGTGGTGTGAAAATCACATGTTTCATTGCAGTCTTCCATGGGATAACTTTTAATAATTTTGCATTCTGGTAAAAATATTGTAATATGGTTTATAGAAAGTATTTTTTTTAATGATTTTTTTTTAACAAAACCATTGATGACAGAATTTTCAAAGATAAGTTTTACTTGAATACTTGTTGTATAAGTATTTTAATAATAACATATTTAGAAACATGGTATTATGATCAGAAAAAGCTACCTAAATACAATACTGATAGAGAAAGAGAAATAAGTAGATGCCAGTATTTAATTCTTAGTTTAGGTGGCCATTTTGGATATCAAGATTTCCACATATTCAGGTTAACATTAAAAATCTGTTAAGAATATTGTTTTATGACCTTTATTACAGAAAAGTTCAAATTCAGAACCATACAAAATAAATTGGTTAAATTTGCCTTTGTTTTGGTAAAAATACAATGAGGATTGTTTGTATTACCATTACAGTTAAAGGGCAATAACTCTTGTGAAAAGATGAGGCATGAATAACCATTATTCTGATGTTTAGAACCACAAATGATCCATCTTGTCAAATCTTTGTGAACTAAAATGGGCTTTCTATTGCTCAATATTTCAAATAATGTTTTTTTTCTATAAATCTTTTCCTATTTTAAAACCACACTGAGAAACATGTCAACATTTCATTTTCTGCATTGAAACAAAATAAAAATAATAAAAAGTGTGAAGAGATTTCTAAATAGGTACTTTTAAAGAAAGAAAATTAAATCTAATAATAAGGCTTATCATCTGAAGTTGTTTGTAACAACTTAGTTTGGTTTGCATTTTTCGTTTTTTAATATAATTTAACTAGGCTAACCTGTGTATACTGCAAAAACGTCACAAATTCACTTACTATTAAAAATAACTTAACATTTGATCAAGTTTATTTTACCATTAATTCAGGATCTTTCTAAACAAGATTTTATTTTTTGAATATCTTAAATGTACTTGTATACATACATGTTAAAAACTTATTTGCTCTATGTCTAAAGGCCAGACATTATATTTTATTATTATTTTTTTGTTTGCAGATTATGCAAATTTTAATTTGAAAAAATATTTCATTTTGGACTATTATTATTATTAATATTATTTCATAATTATTAATTATTACCATAATTTATTTTATTATTATTATTATTTTGTAATAATTACAGCCAAAATTATCATATCCTGTACCTTAAAAATAATTTTTTAAATATTTCAAAATAGGTAATATCAATTAAAATTGTCTGAAAATGGATCAAAATTATGATTTAAAACAAGTCGGGATAAATCTTATTAAGTTATTTCTTTCTTCCTTCAACTTTGGAATCATGGTTTAAAAATCTATAAACCAAAAAATAAAATCGTATGGCCTAACAATTTCTCATACATCCCGTATTGTTTTAAATTTTTTGTTTTAACAGTTGTGTGCTATGCTGCCGACGGTTTTAACTGACTATGCTAACCATTGTCAAATATTTTAACATTAACATTTTTACAGATTTTAAACTATTGTGGTGTTTTAGTACTTAAAATAATTTTTACTTATACTTTACATCTTCTAAGTTCTTAGCAAATTGGCGATGACTTCAAAATGTTTCGTTTTGTTTCAATTTGTCCGTTTGCCATTTTCAGGAGCATACAACGATGCATGTCTTATCTCCACACACTTCATATATTTATTTTTGAAAATATTGACAAACATCCCAACACCCTTCTCAAAAATAGTACTTATTCATTGGCCTAGTTTTTCTCAACCAGGCATCGACTGTTTCCGTAAAAAGGTCTAACCTCACAGACGGTTACGAAAACTGTCGAAGACTGGGTTTGTAAAGCATTCGGAATAACTCGAACATCTACGAACGTAGACGGAAATTACCGAACTGTTCTGAATGGTTTGTATGCTTGTAAAAATGAACAAAATGGACGACTATTTTAAGCACTGTGGAACATATGAAATCCTGTGCCTTGCGATGTTCTGTAAACAGAGCAATAACCATGTCTGTCATTGTGTCACAAGAACCTATTGCTTTGTAGCAACACATTTCATACATTTCTTATGTGTATTATTTTATAATAAAGGTATATTTTTTAACCTTTACTTTCAGCCTTGTTTTTCTTTGTCAGTGACTTCCACACCGCATTGGCGTAGCTTGGATCTTTTTTCTAGTGAGGCAAACTTTGATAAAGGTTTTTATTTCTCGTATTTTAATCAACTTTTATAATATTAATCACATTAAAAAAAATTCTGCAAAAAGATCTAGTGAGGCAGTTGCCTCATTGCTTCAATGGAAGCTACGGAACTGACAGTACCAAGAGAAAGTCCTTTATAAGTACAAATAAATGTAATATCAGGGCCTGCACAGCCATTAAAATAGTTTTTATAGCATCTGCATTTGAAAATGTTCCCAGATTCCCCTAGCCCTCAACATCACTGGTCTGCTGCCTCAATGACACAATCATTCCGGCGGCCCTGTGGTGTGGTGCAAGACTGAATAGGGGCATCATTTGAACGGTGCAAACAACGTACTCAGTAAGTGTAAAACATGAACATTTTAGGGCGCCCTATTCTCGCAAAAAAAAGGATGGTACAGATTATGGGGGGGGGGTGATTCCTGCCCCCTGCTATGCCAGCCCAGAATATAAATGCAGAAAAGAACATCAGAAATATTTTTGGGACACAAGTATAGATCACTGCACTTTTGCACTTTTTAAAAATATCCAATTTCCCACATCACAATCACAATGATAGGAATTGTCTACTCTTTACATCTTAGTGTCACTGGGCATGAGTGGTAGCAATTTTTCAATTATTCAATACAGTTTGGTAATACAAGGGTATATATAGCAATATTATCTCAAATCTAAAAATTATTAACAAGATTAGGTAAAATAACCCTCTAAAAATTATTTATTATACATGTGGAGTTTTTTTAGCATTAAAAAGAAAATTAACATGATATTCTTATCATTATTTTAAATAGCAACCACATCAAAATAATAGTAACAAAGTTAATCTCTTTATACAAATTATAGGAATCTTGACACAACCATAATTTGTTTGGTGTAATAAATAAAAAATAAAATAAAATTATGAGTCATTCAATTTTGAAAATGTAAGACAATAATATTTTTGCCTTATGCATGAATGCCTTTATAATGCAAGTATTTATGTCCTATGCACTGATAATACTTCCCTAGCAATGGCAGATCTAGGAGGTCCCAGGGGGTCCAGACCCATTTCCTCATATCTTTTTTTTTACAATTTCCCGAGTGGAAGGACGTGAAAATTAACCATTTTCCCTCCCAGTCCTATTCACTCATCACATTTGGACACCCCCTTTCAGAAATCCACATTTGGACCCCCCTTTCAGAAATCCTGTATCCATGCCTACCTAGGTATTTGTCATTATATTCATATGTGCATCAGTTGATGAACAAAAATACTAGCCACTGCTATGAGAGAAATAGAAAAAACACACAAAAAAAGATACTACGGATTATATAATGACTCCAGCACATCACAGGACTCAGACTGAGGAGTTTTATATTTCAAATTAACATATATTTTACATACATATATGTTCTATGGGATGATTATTCATATTGTCACACTTGAGTTGCTATCTCCCATTTCAGTATCAAAGCAGTGGTATATTTGGGGTTCATATTTAGTTATAGCACTTGCTCTTATGTCCCATAAATACCTACATTTAGGCCCAGTTTTTCGTTGACAGTTCAGCCACGATCTACAGTACAACCCTTGGTCTGTCTTGATACCAAAGCTACCTAAGACATTAACTGCTGTTACCCTCAAACAACCACACCTCATTTTTGTTATATTTTACCAAAATGTTTATAAATGGATTCCTGCAATTTTGTTTCATAGGAGTCTATAAAAATACTTTCTAAAATAGTGACTAATTAATTCAGTATTTGATGCAAGTACATGATGAGACAGTGTCTAGACAAAGGAAGAGGTTTTTAAAAAAAACATTTCTTGGTGTGTATCTGCCAAATTAACAAATTGAATACCGTCAAACCTGCCTATGTAACCAGCTGTATTCATTGGTCATTTAACATAAGCAACCACATATAATTTTCAAGGTTCATTGAGTCATATTAAGTGGTCATCTGTCCAATGTATTCATTAGTTAGTTAAATTGTATATCAAATTCATAAAATACCTGTATTAAATGCACAAACTATTTTTATGATGTTCCATAAATGAAATAAATACACAGCATGCTAACATAATGACAACAAGAGTGATGCATCATACTGTATTTGTATTTCATGTGCTACTTAACTAACTGACAGCTTTTATTGTACATCAATTAAGTGACATGTGTAATTATTGAAGGCATCTAACTGCCTTCTTGTGACTGTTGTAGATAGACTATAGTCTGTTTACGCTACTTGGAACATGGATTTTTGTTGTTTACTTTAGTTTGCGTGAACCTAGGCGAAAAAGGACTAGAGTTTTGGAAATAGCAAAAAAGTCCTATGTTCCAATTTTTTTCATTACTTTGTTAAATAATTATTAAAAATATTCCTCATTACCTCGTATATATAAAATTCTGAAAAATTGCACATCATTAATAACACTTGGCAGATGGCAGCATTACAAAGAAGGGTAACTGTCCATTTTAACATTTGGAACATCTCAGCCATTTCTGGTAATATTCATATCTCTTTTATCGTTTTTGCTTTAATAAATCATTTTTTTGCAAATGTGGCATTGATATTAAGTTAAAATAAATATATTTATAAAATAGTAACTGTGTACCATAAAAATATATTATACAAATAATTACCTAACATGCCCAATCCATATAGATTTGTCCAACGTCAGCAAAATGGCGGTCAAATTATCGCCGGCTCGAAATGTAAAAAAATTACTTTTGACTGCAGTTTAAACATTGTAGAACCAATGGACAAACTAACCTACACAAAAAATTTGACATTTTTTTTTATTTTGAAAAATAACAACATTAATGATGTAAGTTATATATTTTGTTTTTTATTCGTCAAAAACCATGTTCCAAGTAGCGTAAACAGACTATAGTTCTGTATGTGGTTGTCTGATTGCAGGAGGACCTCAGCCTATTAAATGAGATAGATAACTCTATAGCCATCTTCTGTATGGCCACATATGGAGAGGGAGACCCAACAGACAACGCTCAGGAATTCTACGAGTGGTTGCAAGCAGGTGACGGTGATTTAGGCGGGATGAAATATGCTGTGAGTAGCATGTTGCAACATTCACATCATGTTACCCCATTTTACCATTCTCCATTACAACATCACGTTATCCCATTTTACCATACTTTATTCAACATTCATATCATGTCACCCCATTTTACCATTCTCTTTTAAACATTCACATCACTTGTTTCCCCATTTTAACATTCTCCATTGCAATATTCATATCATGTTATCCCATTTTACCATTCTCCATTACAACATCACGTCATCCTATTTTATCATACTCTATTCAACATTCATATCATGTCACCCCATTTTACCATTCTCCATTACAACATTCATATCATGTTACCCCATTTGACCATGCTCCATTACAACATTCATATCATGTCACCCCATTTTACCATGCTCCATTACAACATTCATATCATGTCACCCCATTTTACCATGCTCCATTACAACATTCATATCATGTTATACCATCTTCCATTAGGCCATGCATTTTATATTAAATGTTTTATGGATTTTTAAACAATTTTTTTTTTAGGACTTAAGTTGTTACCATAGAAGAAAAAAAAAAATTGTACATGCACGTCAACAAAGTGGTTGAAAAGTGATCGCCCATTTTAAAATGGAACAGATACTAAGCACTACTATAAACATACAAAACCTTCCAAGATAATAAATTGGCGATTTGACTCCCACAGAAAATATTTATCTTTTTTATTTTTGATCGGAAATCAAAAGTTAAGTATCAGCGGGGAAATTTTTTATGAAACCGGACACCTTCATTTTATTTTTTCATCGGGACTTTTCCAAACATGTCTGCGAATCCGTAAAACATTTAATCAAAAATGCGTGGCCTTAAAACATTTATATCATGTTACCCCATTTTACCATTCTCCATTACAGCAGACATACTGCTTACATTTGTTCTCAGTGGACCCTTATGCAGTTTGGGCTATTTTCCGTTCCAACCAGTAGTCCACAACTGGTTTATCAAAGGCTGTAGTATGTGCTGTCCTGTCTGTGGGATGGTGCATTTAAAAGATCCCTTGCTGCTTATCAGAAGGAGTAGCTTATGTGGCAGTAGCAGGTTTCCTCTAAAGACATGTCAGAATGACCATATGCATGACGTCCAATAACCGATGATCAGATAAAATTCAATGTGCTCCAGAGGAGTCATTAAATAAAACAAACTTTAATTTTTTGCGCACATTTGTTGTCTTATAAATAGACTAATATATGTTATTAATCAGTTGTAGAAATTAAAAACTATTTAAACTCGCCTGATGAACAGTATCTAATGGCCCGGAGGACTAGATTAAATATCATTCCTATCGATTTCTACTCACCTGGTGCGAGCATTAGTTTCTCTTGTTATATTAATGTCTGTGATATATGCGGGTGTTTGGTCTGGGTAACCACATATGAAACATTTCAATGCAGTGGGGAAGTACATTGACAAGAGGTTGCAGTTATTCTATAAATCATGTATGTTAGTATTGCCTGTAATATGTGCGGTTTTTGGTCTGGGTAACCACATATGGAACATTTCAATGCAGTGGGGAAGTACATTGGCAAGAGATTGCAGTTACTCTATAAATCATGTATGTTTGAAATATGTTATTCGTTCGGGTGTTTGGTCTGGGTAACCACATATGGAACATTTCAGTGCAATGGGGAAGTACATTGGTAAGAGGCTGGAGTTTCTATTTATTACCCCAGTTGGCACTAATAACCAGGAAATATTTTTCATAATTTCTCGGTGACCGTTACAATTTATTATCAAATTTATGTCACTCGTGAAATAATTTTCCTTTGTCACTCGCTTTATAATTATTTCACTCTGGAACTGAATTTGATAATATATATTAATATCCTCTATATAAATCATCTCATGTGTGATTGTAATGTGTGATTTGTGCAGGTGTTTGGTCTGGGTAACAAGACGTATGAACATTTCAATGCAATGGGGAAATACGTTGACAAGAGGCTGGAGGAGTTGGGAGGAACCCGCATCATAGAGCTCGGCGAAGGCGACGATGACGCCAAGTATGTTGATTTCGCAATTGTTTTACATCCAGTTACAGGCATGTCTGCATTTCTTTCATTTTTTTGAAAAACTGCTAGCAGATATTCTTAATTTTATCAATGAATGTTTTATTACTTTTTAATCAAAAAGGCTACCCACATTAATTTCTCAGAAAATGTTGCATTTTAATTTGATCACCATCAGTCGCATTAATTTAAGGACACATTAATTTTATGGTTTACTCTATTTTTCCCCCTATGAAATACAATGTTCAATAGATATTTGAGGAAAACCCTCACCCACTAAAAACCTGTAATGCTGTATGTTATAGTTACAATAATACAACTTAAAATTGTTGGATCGATCAGTGGACCCTTTTGCAGTTTGGGCTATTTTCCGTTCCAACCAGAGTCCACAACTGGTTCATCAAAGGCCATGATATGTGCTGTCCTGTGCATATCAGAAAGAGTAGCTTATGTGGCGGCAGTGGGTTATCTCTAAATAAATACGTCAGAATGACCATATAATTGACATCCAATAGCCAATGATAAGATAAAAATAAATGTGCTCTAGAGCATCGTTAAATAAAACATACTTTACTTCACAACTAAGAATTTTGATAGTGATGTATTTCGATACCAAAGATCTGTTATTTTACTTTCAGTATTGAGGAAGACTTTGTTTCATGGAGGGAAAAGTTCTGGCCTGTTGTTTGTGAAACATTTGGAGTCGAAGCAACAGGAGATGATATCTGGTACGTGTTTACTAAGGTTTTGTCCTTTTGAAATTTGACTTGATGCCCATAGCTCGACTTAGCATCATTTCACAAATAATTTAGAAATTATAAATTTTACTTTAAAACTTTAAGCTTAGTCAGAATAATAAAATAATAAGACTACATGTATTTTAGTTAAATTAATGCATCCATTTAAGAGAACCTCATTGGTAGGACATAAGACTCTCAAGATAAAGACAGTGGTTCAGAACCCATTGGTGGCTATCTCACATTTGAGTTTGTGTCAAAATAACAAATGTTTGCCATCCAATAGACAATGATTAACAAATAGTGTGCTCTGGTGGTTTTGTTAAACAAAACAAACTTTTTAAAAAACCCTCAGTTTAATTGTTCATATAATAACAGTTTAAAGGTTGGGTCTTTGATAAAATAAAAATGTAAACTTTTACTCTAAAATTGGGAATTAAAAATGACATAGTCTTTAAGAAATAGTAGAGAATAGTGTCTGTTGGAGTCTAGGGCAAGCCAGGTTTATTCAGTTTTTCTTACATGTCGAAAATAAACAATTTCTTTTTTAAGCACACGACAGTATACTTTGACAGTTCATGAAAATCCAAGTGACTTGAAAGTGTTCAACGGGGAAATAACACGATGTGGAGCATTTAAAACACAAAAACCGTGAGTACTGAATCATGAACTTTCAGTATGACATATTATCAACCCAATTTAAGATTTATATCTGATCATTCATATACTGCCTGTGTTATATTTTGTGGCTCAAAACCAGTCAATGGATAGCTCAAACTGTGACTACATGTGAAAAATGACCAACAAAAAAACGTGTTTCATTTTATTAACACTTTTATTTATTTCTTTATTTATTTAAAAGTATTTATTTAACATGTAAAGAATGTCTTTTTATTTAACTTGCAAAAGGTAAGAACTTTAATTCCACAGAATACTTGTTGAAGTGGGGACAGTCATAGCTTAATGGTAGAGTGTTTGCCAGAGGTGCAATTGGTCATCAGATCAATCCCCTTTACTAGGCTTTAGTTTGCTGTTTCTTGTTCCAGTCTCTCTGTCTTGTGTTAGTCATATTCTGAGATATGGCAGATAAATGTATAATTAGAAAATGTTACAAACAACCTCCATTACAATGCTGTTGATTTAAAATTAATATCTTTTTCAGACCATTTGATGCAAAGAACCCATTCCTGGCACCCATGACAGTAAGAAGAGAGTTACACAAGGGAGGCGATCGCTCTTGTATGCACATTGAGCTCGATATCACTGGATCCAAGTTACGGTATGAATAAATATATAGAACATCAAGTTTTGGTAGACCGCGGTCACTTTAGTTAAGTTCAAACTGATGTATTTGTAGTGAGGTTGAATCTTTTGATTTATTAATAAAAAAAAAAAAAAATTGTCATGTTTATTTTTCACCTGATATATATTTAAAAAACCTAAAACAGTTACATTTAAAATATTGTTTATTACATGTGTGGTCATTTTACTTTATATATAGTTTAACGTACTGTAAATAAGCTATTTGTGTGTTATTTTTAGATATGAGGCTGGAGATCACGTAGCGGTGTACCCAGTGAATGACTCTGAGATTGTGGAAGCTATTGGGAAACGTCTCAGTGTCGACTTGGATACAGTCATAACTCTGACAAATGTTGATGGTATTAAATTTATACTACAGGCTTAATCAGTAACGCTTGTTCACATCAGTGCTTTGGTCCTGTGATTAAACTCTATCTATGAGGTTTATTTTGTTAATATGTTGTGTATACGTTTTGCTATAATTGATTTGTTTGTATATATGTTTGGAAAAAATATATAAATTTTTCAATTAACCGCCAATTGCAGATGTTTACTTTTGTGCTGGGGGGGTCGTTACATAAATAAATACAATAAAAACTATGAGCACGTTCTCCAATTGAATTTTTCACCATCCCAACAGTATAATTGACTGATTGCTATAACAAAGGTCATTGTATATGCTGTCATGTTTGTGGGAAAGAGCATGAAAAAGATCCGTAGCTGCTAATGAAAATATGTATTTGGATAAGTGCTATGTTTATAACCACTTGAAATGTGCCAATTCACATGGGATGCATGTTCCATCACAAATCCTTGAGCCAAAACATCACACAATGTGACAAACTCTTGCATTAAAAAAAAAAGTCAATGAACCCAGTTTTAAAAAATACACAAATATTGGAGTTATTTTATATCATGCCCGCTTACTAGAAGTAAGTATGTGTGAGACAGAGGTTGACACAAAGATGCACTATTATTATAGATCATGGTGAATAAACCTTGACCTAGAAGAAATCTATAATAAGACCTTATTAAAATTACATGAACTTCTTAGAACACTGTAAAAAGTTGAAAAAGAATATAATTTTGTATAGGCACCATATTGTTAGACTCGTACGATAACTGCATAAGTCATTTTTTCATCTTTTGAACAAATTTCCTGACTGCCATTTTGGATGTAAGCACCTAAGTCACTCAGTTCTGATAGGCAGTAGTACAACAGTACATTTAATTGGTTTAAAAAATGAGGTTTACGACTTCAACACTAATGTACATGGGCACTAATGTTAATGGAAGGGAGATAATATTTCAAACTCAGTTTGGCCAAAAAATTACTTAAGCAGTTATCTTATTTGTCTGTGAATATGTTTACGTTATATGTCGTCTATTTTTATTTTTGTGTAGAAGAAGCAAGTAAAAGGCATCCATTCCCGAACCCGTGCAGTTACCACACTGCCCTGTCTCACTATCTGGACATCACAAGCCCACCACGCACCCACGTCCTGAGAGAGCTCTCTGAATACACTTCCAACCCA